>JBAIZL010000001.1:54413770-54666270 GCA_036971475.1 Prosapia bicincta | reverse complement strand
TAAACTAATGTGTAGTAATATTTAGAGTTAACTGCGTTAATTTTTACCGTTGTGAATTGTTCTCACTAGCTAAGCTCTATTAACCTAATAATAAAAGTGACCTCTTTATATACCATTGCTTTAGTGTAGGAGAGACATGGTAGACCAGTCTTACTTGGATCAAAAGGTAGTCAAGGACGGCAATGTGCTTCAAAACCCATTACTATCGTATAATTGTAAATACTTATAATTAATTTATTTCTAAATGAGTGGATTGGACGCTGTAAAAGCACACTTAAATTGTTTGGCGCTACCAGAAACCGAACCCGGGTTCTTTAGGTCACAACCCACTTCAACACTTATAAGATGAATAAAAAAAAATTTTACGAGGGATCAGTGTGCCTAATATAGACCCCATGTTCAGCTAATCGATTACCGATGATTTTTAACACTATTTTATATCAAAACAAAAATATTTTTCTATTATAAATTATAGAACCTTTGTATTTTGTTTTGAGAAGATTTTATCGTAAGTACCCCGTGTTTGGGGTACATTGTCACAGGCCGAGGGGTACTTGGTCACTGGTATTTTAAATGGAGTTTATCTAGGTGGTAGATAAAGAACTTGTAGTTAACATTGAATTGCAAATTTAACGTGTTAATTAAAGCTAATACAACCAACTGGATCGCTTATCACGAAGGGTTATTAATTCACACGGGAAAAGATAAACGTGTTCACCACGGTCACATCAATAGTCACCAGCGATCCTCTTTCTGTCGAGGAAAAGGCACAGATTTGTGTAAACCCTTTGCTAGCAATGACACGGTTCGGTCTTTGTGCCGAAATAAGTTCTGTTTCATGCATGTTATAGATGTCTGTTCGTCGGAACTTGTGTCGTTCCATCACAGTCGAAAGGTTATCCAAGAATTCCACCACATTTTCTTTGTTAAGGCTTACTAAGCTCGTAGCTTGTGGTTTACGCAAACACAATACTGAATGACGTTTTAAGAATCCATTAAACCAATCAGCCTCTGCCATATGAGTGTCACACCACCTCAAGGTATTTTTTTTACCTAATGTTCTACCATAAGCTAAATGCTCTACGTCTTTTGGTGACTAACCAAAATAAATATCAGACGCTTATATTAGGAACAGACCCTCGTTGGAACCTATTGTCTTGCGAATGACCAAAACTAATAATTCAGGTCCCTGTTTCTATTTAGCCCAGAGTAAGTTTCTTAACAAATCTTTCGAGAGCTTTGTAGTGTAGGCCTAGGTGACGAGTTTCGGATAGTGTCCATTTTTTAGATACAGACTTCTTAAAGTTAAATAATCTAAAACATAAAGTTTTCATAAATCCGCAGTAACACAAATCCCAAGCTTAACATACACCTAACCTATTAGCTAACCTCCACACCTATATTGCATGTTAAACAATATACGCTTTCCATGCAAACATTATTTCTCAGATGGAAATTATAACAACGGAAACAATTACAGTAAAAATTACAAGACAACCTCTCTCACGCGGCTTGTCCGTGAGTCTGGCCGTCCTTCACTCGGTCACGTCATTCCTTAATCCTTTCTAAATACACTTTCAATGTGATCAAATTGTCTTTAGAAATTGAATATAGACTTACACGGTGCGTTAGCCCATCAATAGAATTTAGGCGTAACAATCACAGGCTGTTAAAAGAGCAATCTGTGCCTTAGTGTAATTTAGGTCACGTTAAAGTTTCTTTGGGTTTATTAATTTAAAACATTCCTCTGCTATAATGTTAAAACTAAAATAATAGTTTAATTTCAATACAATAACTTAATAAATATGCGTCTATAGTAATGAGAAACAAAAGTTTATAACTCACGAGATAGGCCTATAGCAAGAGATTTGAGATGATTAGGAGGGGGGTTCGTCAACTAGTGAAAGTGAAAAGCCAAACAGCAGCTTATATTTCACCCACATCTAGGTATACTGGGAAACAAGATACAGTGGCTGTGACGGATCGATATATATAGTAGCGATGGTCGTCTAGCACTGAGTAGTGAATTCCCTCCCCACTGTAAATATCAAGTAGGCCAGTGCGCATCGACTAGCCAAGTCTCTTGCTATGCCTCGTGCCTCATGCTTAAGAATAAAAAAATGAATAAAAACTTGAGGATTATGCTAATAGTTATTTTTAATGAGGTATTGAAGCAGATTTAATTTATTATAGGCAGACACATTGCTGTTCGTATTAATTTATAGTAATTAATAATTGTATTGTTTTATTAAAACAGAAAATTAGATCAGGTAAATTTACTGAAAATAACAATAAAATAACTCAATAATAAATTAAGAAATATCTTTTCACAAGAAAATTATTAAAAATTATTATTAGTGTTTGCTCGTTATTGTTTTAGAGGGTCTGGATCACGTCCATGACAACAGAATTGCACTTTTTTAACGATTGCGTCAAAGTTAGCTTAGAATCTGTACTTCTTCATAGTAGAATTAAATTTTAATCTATACCATTCGAACTTGTTAATAAAATGAAGAACAATATGATAATATGAAGCTATATATAAAAAATATTTTGTATACAAAATAAGTCTGGAAGATTTGTGCTGATTTAGGTCGTTGCTCTTTTACTTGGTTTGTAGCTTGGTTACACCAAATTTTGCTGTGTGAATAGTAGGAACGACAGCAGCCTCTATCGCATTGGTTCCCAAGCTAGGAGGCGTGCAACCTTTGGGGGACGTGAAGGCAAGTCAGTGGATGCGTGAGACCAGTTAGAAAATAGTAAGATAAATTCTCATTTAGTTAAAATTTAACTACACAATTTATAAAAATATAAAGCTAAATTTTCACCTCAGATTTATTTTATATAGTTAATTTTATTGACCATAATGTTCAGAAAATTTAAATAATATGTATGCATTTATAAAAGAAATATAAGTAAAGGTTGTGCAAATTTTGTAAACTTGAAATTAAACGAACACGACAGCTTGAAAAGAATAATAGTACAAAAGTGTCGCGAGACGTATGTTTGCCGTTCAATGTGGCAACAGCGCCACAATGGTCAAATCTTCATTTTGGATAAAACACTTAAAAGTGTATCACAGGCAACCCTTCGATTATACTTGCCTTTTTCAAGCACCTACTTGTGCGAAAAAACATTTGCAGCATTTTTGCAATAAAAACAAATTATAGGAGCAAACTTGATGTTTCTAATGACTTGGGTTGGCCCTTACTAAAATACAACCTCAAATAGATATGCTAGTGAAAAAAATGTAAGCTCATCCACCTCACTAACAGATTTTCATCTTATCAGTTGAAACTTACGTTGGGAATTAAAACTTGAAATGTTATATCATGTTTCTTGTAAAAGTATGTATACATAAATGAATTGTTTTCAAAATATATATATATATATATATATTCTTTTTCACATGCCCATACCATTTATTAATGTAAAGTGGATGGGGCATGGTACCAAAAGGTTTGGAAATCCCTGCACTTTGGGTTACAAGAAAACATTGGCTATAACGTGAATAATTTATTCCAGGAAACCAAAATTTCAAAACTCTCCACCGGTCAATCGAGAAAGCATCTACCTACCACCAGACACATTGAATTGAGACTCATGGCAAAAAAATTCCTAACCACAATGGTGCTGGTTTTATTTATTTAAAGGAAACATTTCCTAGAATAAATCATGCAAAAATAAAAGAATTAATTTTGTAGGACCACAAATAAAGTAATCAATGCTGGACGGTAAATTTGAAAAGCGGTTAAATATCATAGAAAAAAACCAGGCTGCAATTCGTCTGCAAAGGTTTCAACGAACTAGGAATAACAAAGTCTACAGTAATTGTGACTTCGTCTGCAAAGGTTTCAACGAACTAGGAATAACAAAGTCTACAGTAATTGTGACTTCGTCTGCAAAGGTTTCAACGAACTAGGAATAACAAAGTCTACAGTAATTGTGACTTCGTCTGCAAAGGTTTCAACGAACTAGGAATAACAAAGTCTACAGTAATTGTGACTTCGTCTGCAAAGGTTTCAACGAACTAGGAATAACAAAGTCGACAGTAATTTTGACTTCGTCTGCAAAGGTTTCAACGAACTAGGAATAACAAAGTCGACAGTAATTGTGACTTCGTCTGCAAAGGTTTCAACGAATTAGGAATAACAAAGTCGACAGTAATTGTGACAGTAAGAACCTGCTTCATTCGTACAAAGCCATGAAATTCAATCAATCTCTAAAGATAATTTACATTTCTTCCATTCTGACTTGGATTTTCCCCTGAAGATCTTGTGATTAGCGACGAATACAGTAAGATATTTCATCAAGATATTTCAATCGTGGAAAACACTCTCTTTGAAAATAGAATCCTAATGTTTTTGCCTATTACTGTTGGACTCTCATAAGAGATTCCAGAAGCAAAATGTACAAAAAGGTCATTAACTGATTTGTTTGTGTTAGATAAGAGAAGCTTTATAGTGTACACATGTATAGTAATACTGTACATGAGAATAAATACTCTAATTTTAAATATCTTTAAATTTAAAGTATATGGCACCTAAAATAATTACGTGATAGAACAAAACGGAAGGCATATTTGAAATCAGCATAAAAATACTTTGGGAATCAAAAAATTCAATTGTGATATATCAGAAATGAAAAGTGATATCAGAACGAAGAGATGATATTCATGCCCTGCGCCTCACTCCGTTTCTACAAAGGGTAATTACTACCAATGTATTGAAATGAAATGTTACTTTCAAACGTATTAGAACGGCAGCACCTAAGAAACCAATCTCAAAATCGCACCTCCAGATGATCCAGGTCAACCCGATCACGAGACGCTTGGTGGCATGAACTCATGGTGCCAGTATTTAGGTGTCCGAACATTTTACAATGAAACCTATGCTGTCACCGGCCTCCACTGGGACGAGACAAGTATTCTAGCAGAGCTCATGAGGCTACGTTACTTATGCTGTCACCGGCCTCCACTGGGACGAGACAAGTATTCTAGCAGAGCTCATGAGGTTACGTTACTTATGCTGTCACCGGCCTCCACTGGGACGAGACAAGTATTCTAGCAGAGCTCATGAGGTTACGTTACTTATGCTGTCACCGGCCTCCACTGGGACGAGACAAGTATTCTAGCAGAGCTCATGAGGTTACGTTACTTATGCTGTCACCGGCCTCCACTGGGACGAGACAAGTATTCTAGCAGAGCTCATGAGGTTACGTTACTTATGCTGTCACCGGCTTCCACTGGGACGAGACAAGTATTCTAGCAGAGCTCATGAGGTTACGTTACTTGTGCTGTCACCGGCCTCCACTGGGACGAGACAAGTATTCTAGCAGAGCTCATGAGGTTACGTTACTTATGCTGTCACCGGCCTCCACTGGGACGAGACAAGTATTCTAGCAGAGCTCATGAGGCTACGTTACTTATGGTTACCATTGTTTCGTTACTTATTCCTAAGCTACAAAAAAATAATGAAACCATACAAACGGCCCGGTTTGCTCAAGATATAGCTAGACGTTCTTCTGTTTAGTTCAGTCTAGGTTCGTTAGAAATAGACCTTTGTGCACCCAAGGGTGACCTTATCTAAACGGGGACTTGAGTTGTCCAATTGTGCTTTATTTAATAGATATGCTATAACTTGATTACCAGCATTCAAAAACAAATCGGAAGAGTTACTTTTTTTAATGTGAATTTGTTTATAAATAATTTATATAAAAAATTGTAAAGATATCAGATTTCTACAAACCATGAGGTGCGCGGGAGATTAATAGTTGCTGTGTAACTATAATTATAGGTTACTTTACCATGAGCTTTTCGAGCGAGAGGATCTTTACAAAATAATTTCCCAATAGAATGTACACTAATCAATTTTTTATCTCCTGATAAAAAAAGATCCACTAACCGGTATCGATCTCCTGGCACTCGTAGTATACATTAAATACCCTACACCTTCTAACAATAACAAATTTCGATTTAACTATCCGACATATCTCAGTTTTATTTTAAGAATGGTACAAACATGTTTGATTTCGTAGATTCGTTAAGAATTCTTACAAATTATAAATACGAGTAGTGATTTTCACAGTCGGTAAAAAGAAACGATTTCTTTCTCCCAAACTAGCGCGAACAAATCGGCACCCATCAATACGATTTAACCGTTCCTAATAATCTGAACATTCTGAAGTAACGACTGATCAAACTTTCTCATCGATGAATGTACAATGACAGCTTGATTGGTCAATTTAGTCGTTGATCTGGACAGCATGCCTGCTGGGGTACGTGATGACACGGGATTCAGGAACTTACGATCACGAAGGCTGTGGTTGGAGCAGCACGCGTTGCATTCTAGCCTGTAATCATTCAATGAGCAAATGCTAAATAAATCGTCACGCATTGAACGCTTACGTGAGAGGTCTTCTGTTTTTTAAAAATAATTTGAAAGCTTTTCGTAATTATACTACTAAAATTTCTTTCGCGCATAAAATCCTTTAGACCATAAAATTGTCAGTGATATGGTCACAAGCGTGTTGTGAGATATTTTATTAAATTTTTAGGTCAAAAATTGTCTTTTACCATTTATTATTTTTGTTATTAGGAAATATATGATCTCTCCAATTTATAATAAAGTAATCACACATTTAACCTTTTACTTTCAAATCATCAGGAGCGATTCTCTACCAGTTTTCTACATAGCCTATAAATTAATTCAGTGTGTTGCTTAAACCTATTTGTAACCTTTTCCTTCCCGTTCCCTATGATTCCTTCTACACAAAGATGTATTGGGGAGACATCTCCTACAGAGAGAATGAATGAGATTCTGAGTACGTCAGCAGTCTGCTTGCCAGTTACCCACACCAGAGCATACTCAAGTTCCTATTATTTTAACTAACTTTCAACTTTATTATCTTCACGTAGGCCTACTGCAAAGCCTGTATCAGGGATCTTCACAAGGATTTCTTAGAGAGCAAGTGATTTGCATCAAGTTTTACCCAGGGCTGCAAGTACACGTGACAATAAATAACTTACAAACAGTATTATTATAACATAAGTTTATTACATCACTGAAATAAATCAAACGTTTTATACATAAAGGAGCAAGAAAGTGTATTTTACTTGACTCCAGAAATACTTGAATTTTTCAATACTTTGTAATCGACGATCGAAACCTTTCCCAGGTCGCTAATATGACATCTATGTTAGCAGGTAGTGAAGGAACAGAAATTTGTCAAAATGTTAACAGTCTGAGGGCCTCAAGAAAATCGTTCTTAGGGCCGCATGCGGTACGCGGGCCTCGTAGTGAAGATGATTGGCAAATACAGTTTGAAATTGAGTTTGTTCATTATTTATAAATTATTAAAAACCATTCAAAACCAATATAAACCAAACAAAGTACAACAATTAATTCAAACAAATGTAACAATTAAACAATTTAAAATCTGTTTCTATAGATATTTTGTTAGTTTTTCCAAACATTTGCAACTGCAACACGATGGGGAAACTATCTAGACGTATTGCAAACGCATTGAGAAGTAGGTGCAAAAATACTTTTGATCGTTTAACAGTAATTTAATAATTTAACTATTTTGGTAGGAATATGTAGGCCAATACTAATATATATATATATATATATATATATATATATATATATATATATATATATATATATATATGTATATGGGTCAATTTATAAACTTACTTCTATTACATAGCTGTAATACAGATCTGAACGTTATGATCTGGCGAAAATATTTACAATAATAAACCTGATTATGAAAACTTCCGGTGCCTAAGATGGAAAGGTGGTTTTTTAAAAATATAATGATTGTTTCTGAGGCTGTGCTGCATCTGTTAAGACATAATAACTTCCCATTTATCAAATTGAAAATTTTAGATATATTTTCTATAACATTTAAAGAATTTGGACCTCCCCTTTAACATAACGCTTAATTCTGTCAACTTAATACCTCAGATAATACATACAGTACAGTACAGAATTTTAGTTACCTAAATAGGAATATTTATGATCATTTAGTTATATATTAAATATAATTTAACCCCCCTCCCGCCTTTAATATAGTGACTAATTCTGACTGCGAACTACAACTGGTGATACATATTGACTTCTGTTGACTTAAAATGGAATATTTATGGATGTTTTGTTACAAAGCCATTGGATTTGTACCTTCCCTTTAATATAGTGACTAATTCCGAGTGTATGCTTCATATGATGATTCATATTGACTTCTGTTGACTTAAATTGGAATATTCACTTATGTTTTGTTACAAAGCCATTGGATTTGGACCTTCCCTTTAATATAGTGACTAATTCCGAGTGTATGCTTCATATGATGATTCATATTGACTTCTGTTGACTTAAATTGGACTATTCGCTTATGTTTTGTTACAAAGCCATTGGATTTGGTCCTTCCCTTTAATATAGTGACTAATTCCGAGTGTATGCTTCATATGATGATTCATATTGACTTCTGTTGACTTAAATTGGAATATTCACTTATGTTTTGTTACTTAGTCATTGGATTTGTACCTTCCCTTTAATATAGTGACTAATTCCGAGTGTATGCTACATATGGTGGTACATATTGACGTCTGTTGACTTAAATTGGAATATTCACTTATGTTTTGTTACAAAGCCATTGGATTTGAACCTTCCCTTTAATATAGTGACTACTTCCGAGTGTATGCTTCATATGATGATACATATTGACTTCTGTTGACTTAAATTGGAATATTCACTTATGTTTTGTTACAAAGCCATTGGATTTGGACCTTCCCTTTAATATAGTGACTAATTCCGAGTGTATGCTTCATATGATGATACATATTGACTTCTGTTGACTTAAATTGGAATATTCACTTATGTTTTGTTACAAAGCCATTGGATTTGAACCTTCCCTTTAATATAGTGACTACTTCCGAGTGTATGCTTCATATGATGATACATATTGACTTCTGTTGACTTAAATTGGAATATTCACTTAAGTTTTGTTACAAAGCCATTGGATTTGGACCTTCCCTTTAATATAGTGACTAATTCTGACTGCATGTTACATCTGGTCATACATATTGACTTCTGTTGTCTTAAAATGGTATATTTATGGATGTTTTGTTACAAAGTCATTGGACTGGGACCTTCCCTTTAATATAGTGACTAATTCTGACTGCATGTTACATCTGGTCATACATATTGACTTCTGTTGTCTTAAAATGGTATATTTATGGATGTTTTGTTACAAAGTCATTGGATTGGGACCTTCCCTTTAATATAGTGACTAATTCCGAGTGTATGCTTCATATGATGATGCATATTGACTTCTGTTGACTTAAATTGGAATATTCACTTATGTTTTGTTACAAAGCCATTGGATTTGGACCTTCCCTTTAATATAGTGACTAATTCTGACTGCATGTTACATCTGGTCATACATATTGACTTCTTTTGTCTTAAAATGGTATATTTATGGATGTTTTGTTACAAAGTCATTGGATTGGGACCTTCCCTTTAATATAGTGACTAATTCCGAGTGTATGCTTCATATGATGATGCATATTGACTTCTGTTGACTTAAATTGGAATATTCACTTATGTTTTGTTACAAAGCCATTGGATTTGGACCTTCCCTTTAATATAGTGACTAATTCCGAGTGTATGCTACATATGGTGGTACATATTGACGTCTGTTGACTTAAATTGGAATATTCACTTAAGTTTTGTTACAAAGCCATTGGATTTGGACCTTCTCTTTAATATAGTGACTAATTCTGACTGCATGTTACATCTGGTCATACATATTGACTTCTGTTGTCTTAAAATGGAATGTTTATGGATGTTTTGTTACAAAGTCATTGGATTGCGACCTTCCCTTTAGTATAGTGACTAATTCTGACTGCATGCTACATCTGGTGATACATATTGACGTCTGTTGACTTAAATTGGAATATTCACTTATGTTTTGTTACAAAGCCATTGGATTTGGACCTTCCCTTTAATATAGTGACTAATTCCGAGTGTATGCTTCATATGATGATACATATTGACTTCTGTTGACTTAAATTGGAATATTCACTTATGTTTTGTTACAAAGCCATTGGATTTGGACCTTCCCTTTAATATAGTGACTAATTCCGAGTGTGTGCTTCATATGATGATACCTATTGACTTCTGTTGACTTAAATTGGAATATTCACTTAAGTTTTGTTACAAAGCCATTGGATTTGGACCTTCCCTTTAATATAGTGACTAATTCTGACTGCATGTTACATCTGGTCATACATATTGACTTCTGTTGTCTTAAAATGGAATATTTATGGATATTTTGTTACAAAGTCATTGGATTGGGACCTTCCCTTTAATATAGTGACTAATTCTGACTGCATGCTACATCTGTTGGTACATATTGACTTCTGTTGACTTAAATTGGAATATTCACTTATGTTTTGTTACAAAGCCATTGGATTTGGACCTTCCCTTTAATATAGTGACTAATTCCGAGTGTATGCTTCATATGGTGGTACATATTGACGTCTGTTGACTTAAATTGGAATATTCACTTATGTTTTGTTACAAAGCCATTGGATTTGGACCTTCCCTTTAATATAGTGACTAATTCTGACTGCATGCTACATCTGGTCATACATATTGACTTCTGTTGACTTGAATTGGAATATTCACTTAAGTTTTGTTACAAAGCCATTGGATTTGTATCTTCCCTGTAATATAGTGACTAATTCCGAGTGTGTGCTTCATATGATGATACATATCGACTTCTGTTAACTTAAATTGGAATATTCACTTATGTTTTGTTACAAAGCCATTGGATTTGGACCTTCCCTTTAATATAGTGACTAATTCCGAGTGTATGCTACATCTGGTGGTACATATTGACGTCTGTTGACTTAAATTGGAATATTCACTTATGTTTTGTTACAAAGCCATTGGATTTGGACCTTCCCTTTAATATAGTGACTAATTCCGAGTGTATGCTACATCTGGTGGTACATATTGACGTCTGTTGACTTAAATTGGAATATTCACTTATGTTTTGTTACAAAGCCATTGGATTTGGACCTTCCCTTTAATATAGTGACTAATTCCGAGTGTATGCTACATCTGGTGGTACATATTGACGTCTGTTGACTTAAATTGGAATTTTCACTTAAGTTTTGGTACAAAGCCATTGGATTTGGACCTTCCCTTTAATATAGTTACTAATTCCGGGTGTATGCTTCATATGATGATACATATTGACTTCTGTTGACTTAAATTGGAATATTCACTTATGTTTTGTTACTTAGCCATTGGATTTGGACCTTCCCTTTAATGTAGTGATTAATTCTGACTCCATGCTACATCTGGTCATACATATTGACTACTGTTGATTTAAATTCGAATATTTATGGATGTTTTGTTACAAAGCCATTGGATTTGGACCTCCTCTTAAATGTAGTGATTAATTCTGACTGCATGCTACATCTGGTCATACATATTGACTACTGTTGATTTAAATTCGAATATTTATGGATGTTTTGTTACAAAGCCATTGGATTTGGACCTCCTCTTAAATGTAGTGATTAATTCTGACTGCATGCTACATCTGGTCATACATATTGACTACTGTTGATTTAAATTCGAATATTTATGGATGTTTTGTTACAAAGCCATTGGATTTGGACCTCCTCTTAAATGTAGTGATTAATTCTGACTGCATGCTACATCTGGTCATACATATTGACTACTGTTGATTTAAATTCGAATATTTATGGATGTTTTGTTACAAAGCCATTGGATTTGGACCTCCTCTTAAATGTAGTGATTAATTCTGACTGCATGCTACATCTGGTCATACATATTGACTACTGTTGATTTAAATTCGAATATTTATGGATGTTTTGTTACAAAGCCATTGGATTTGAACCTCCTCTTAAATGTAGTGATTAATTCTGACTGCATGCTACATCTGGTCATACATATTGACTACTGTTGATTTAAATTCGAATATTTATGGATGTTTTGTTACAAAGGCATTGGATTTGGACCTCCTCTTAAATGTAGTGATTAATTCTGACTGCATGCTACATCTAGTGATACGTATTGACCTCTTGGGTAATGACTTTACCGATAGCATTATGAATTCTTGAAACTCTTCTCATTCTGTTATTGGACATGTGACTTTCTTTTTTATATTTAATGTTTAGCCGATTGGCTAGAGTTACGACGCTTAGCAAAAATGTGTTTTTTTCTACGATTCGTGCAGGACTTTGTGTGACTATTTCGATTTCTGTTTGTATAAGTAGGTACTGTTTGCGCTTTTATGAAACAAATAGTGTGTTTCGGGATCTCCAAAGTTACTTCAATTTATTATTATTTGCGATGAAGAGCTATGATGTCTGGTTCGATACGTGATGAATTTATTCTTCTCAGATCATTTGTTTAACACCTAACGAGTCTGATAATGCCAGTAATATTTCTAATTACGGATTCTTTTTTTACGGATGATACATTTTGCATGTAAGCCTAATTGCATCAACTTTTGTGGAACTACGCTTGTGTCTAATCGAATCCAGTTGATTTGTTTTTATTTCTGATTTATTTTAAGGTCGAATAAAACATATTGACTTCCGGTTAGATACAGGAAGAATTGATGATATTAAAACTACTAATAGGTTTGACGCTTTGATATAAGTTTAATTCCTGATACATCTTGGTAATGTTTTTCATTTCATCAGTTATCTGTCAACTGCGTTTTGAAGTTAAAACAATTAATTTTTGAATCTTGGGCTGTATAGGTTGGTCAGTCTGTTTAGGTTTTTCCCAAGCGTTTTGGGATTTTATTATATATGTGATAAAAGACATGTTGAATATACAGTATTTATATTTTTTAAACGTATGAACGAAACATTGTCTAGTAAAGTTTTGATAGTTTGATTCCTACTGTCTACGTTTAAATATTTATTTAACAAAAACAAAACTTGGTAATGTTAGTAATGACTAATAATAATAATAATAAAATTATTTTATTACTAAAACACTGGAAAGTTCGGTTTTAGCTTTAATTGTGCTGCAAATAAAAATTTACTTTTATGGCGGTTTCAGCATTGTTCTGCTGTGGGAGGGTGAAGGAGAGGGATGAAGCTAACCACACAGGCATTGAGAAGAGTGACGGTAAGATTGTCATTTTAAAGTTATAAAACACATATAAAAGTTTTTCCCAATTAAGTTGAACAATTTTCGATTATTTAAATTATGGTTGTAAGTTATAATATAATTATGTAAAATCATTATATTTTCCTACCTCAAGGAAATACTAAGGAAACATTGCCAGTAAGATGTTACCAGGACAGGTTTGTCAAAAGGTTGGACAGTACTTGGGTGAAGTGTGGAGCTTACTCAGTGACTACTATCAAGTTTTCCAGACCTATTTGCCATAACAAAATGACAAAATAATAATTTGGAGTAGTACAAAAATACACAGAATATTGTTATTTAATATAAGCTAACATTATAGATAATTTCCATTTGCAAATTATGATGTAACTGAGTATGTTAACTTAGATACCAAATAGTGTTTCGTTATTCTAGTAGATATATATGTATATTACAATTTTTTTTAAATTTTCGTAATAGAGACATATTTGCAAAGTTTGACACCACTTTCATGATCAAACTGTCCCGAGTAATTTTGTTAATATTTCATTAAAATTCTTCTTTCTTTATAAACAATTTTGAAACAGGCGCAGCAAAAACTATTAGAGGTTCATAAATAATTAAACAACAATTATGAATATCAATATATTGTTCTGCACCACACTATATATTCATTTAATAGTCCTTAAAACTAATGGCACTTCTTATATTATAATAACAAAACAACAACAAAAATACATACATTCGGATTCACTCCGAGCACTTACAATATTAAGAATAAAATTTAATAAATTATTCTTTACTTGATTACAAAATAAAATATATTCAGAGTTGTATTACTCAAATCTTGACAATTAACCATTAAATAAAAATATTATAGTTCAGAAATGAATATAATTATAAAAGAAATCATTTGGGTTAAATAAAAAAAATATAAAGCATAAATTTGTTACAAAATATTACAAAACACATCCACGCTACTTAATTTTGGAGAAACATATTTTACAATATAATTTTTTACCGTTACTGATTCCACTTTTTAGAAATATACTAATTATAAACTATTCTAGTTTGTATTAACTTATAGCGCTTTACCATACAATCCACAAAGAAATTCACTGAGTAACGGGGAATGTAGAAGATACAAAAGGCAGAACGCATTTTGCGCAAATTGTTAAGAATCTAATTGGTGGAACTCACCAGCATTAGAGGATCCCTTCTATTTCCTAATTGTAATTTTAAATAAAAATAAACGTTTTTATTAAACGTAAATTTTTTAAGAGTCAAAGTTTTAAAAAACACTTGATTGAAAAAGTTTTTAACAAAAACTGAGCGAAAATAAATCCTGAAAACCAAAAAGACGAGTTTCATATGCTCACTATCGACTACTTTTACAATCACAGGGCGCATGCGCAATAGAGTTACCCAACCCTCCACTCTTCTTCAATAACTTTTTAAAATAATTTTAACATTCTTTAGTATTTATAAAAGTTACTAATTTCATTAAAAACAATATTGTATAGCCTACTAACTCTTTTCATACTTTTACAATTTTGAAACAAAACCAAAAACTTTCCTGAATAAACATTATTATAAGTAATATTCCAGCTCTCTTTTTTAGTTGCATTTCTAATTGTGTAGCAGTATCACTGAATATGATGGTATTTTCCATCAAAACAAATATGAAAATAAAGTGCTTATAAATGTAAGTTTGAGTAAAGCTTATAGATTATTTCTCAAGCAAACAGAAATTTAAATTTATTAAAAACTATAGAATTATAATAGTTTTCATTGTGAGCTAATGCATTTCAAACCTTCAATTTTTCTATAAAGTTAAACTCAACATCGAAAACTGTTTACATTTGCTCAACTTTTGAATCTAGTCTTAAGTAATAGTGACTTTGCACAGATACAAAACATATTCTAAAATCTAGAACTTTTTTTCCAGAGGGGAGCCAAGCCTCCGTAACACCAGTTAGCGAAAACGCGGAAGGTAAGCCATTACAGTTGTATATTTATAACATAGCTAAATTTGTAAGGAATTTATTAATGAAATAAATGATGTATTGAAACAGCAAACAAAAATTATATCGTGTCGCACTCGCGTGTAATTTGAGTAATGGATTGAAAGTGTGTAAGTAGCAAAGAAAGAGGAAATTTCAATATATTTCAATATATATATTCTATTAAATTATGGGTTCCTTTTCACTTAGTTCAAAAAATTACAAAAAGTAGGTATCAATGAGGCAATTTGAGTAAAATGATTTTAGTCCATTGCACACGAAGATCAGCTGTTAATATATTAGCACCTTATAATCTAATTTCTCCAATCACAATTTCTGACTGCGGATTTATATGCTTTTTGCTTTTTATAGACTTTATTCACAACAACATTTTAACCCTTTTGAATTTACACTACACTATGGAACCATAAAAGAGGCAGCAGGACACAAAATAGAAACGAAGTAAACCTATTTTGTCAGTTTTTTTTCTTTGGGCAGTATGAATGAGTTGTCCCATGAATACTTAAAATATATAATGACCTAAAAAAAGATTTAAAATATGTTTTCAATAAAATTCTTGTATTTTTTTAGAATGCAAAGTTTTTTTTTACAAAAAATGAGGAAGATAAACACTTATCATTACTATGTTATTATGTTATCAATTTACATGACT
This sequence comes from Prosapia bicincta, assembly GCA_036971475.1. Classification (NCBI taxonomy): domain Eukaryota; kingdom Metazoa; phylum Arthropoda; class Insecta; order Hemiptera; family Cercopidae; genus Prosapia; species Prosapia bicincta. The sequence continues at coordinate 54,650,431 of JBAIZL010000001.1, read as the reverse complement.
TGCTAGAACAAATTTTTGTTTTCTTTAGAAATTCAAATTAAATTAATTTGAGTTTGTTTAAAATACATTCTTTTAGTTCTTCTTTAGATTGCATCTTAAATAGTTTTCCAGAATAATTTATCCTAAAAATATTGAATTTTAATATAGTAAATTCTTAATATTATATTAACAATTAATGTAGGCATGATGACAAGTGAATTTGTAAATGTTATGGCTTTATTTCTTAAGCTTAAATTGTTATACGCAATATTGCAGCACGTTATAAAGTGTTTGCACATTTAGACATTCCTATTTTATTCATTGACCATTGGCATATTAAAAATTATATTTTCTCACAACCACTCGCATACTTACAACTGAACAGTATCCCTGTACTTTTTAGTGTTTCAAAGAAACTAATTTACTCATACAAAAATGTTAATATACAACTGAAAATCTTTAACTGTTACCCGTTTAGCTTAAGAAGTGGTAATTTCACAACTTCACACACATTTATTTTTTAATATAAATGTGCATAGTGTATAACAAGAGTTGTGTATTTGTGAAGTAAGGTATAATTATTGTTTTAGTTATTTAAACATTTTCTAATATATCCAATTATCAATGTGTTGCAGAAGCAGTCATCGGAATACTGATGGAAATTGTAGACCAGGAAGTCCTTGCCCTGCGAGAGCAGGTAATATCCTACAGGAATATATTAATAATGCTCTATGAAGTTACTTCTAAATGTATTCACTTTTGTTTCTTTAAGCGCACGCGAGCTCAAACATAGCTCCCCAAATACACTTGGAGAGGGTAAAAAAATAATTTAATGGTTTTTGTCTTTATATCCACTGGAGTAGCCGTTCCGAATGTTACGAAGTTTTTTATATACTCCCAGAATTTTTAATTATGTAATGATGAAAGTAGGAGATATAATTAGGTCATAATCACAATTCATTTCCCTACATTCAGTTGAGATCCAAAGTTTATCAATCTTCATTTTCCCAAATACATTTTACTATTTTACTTTAGGCATTTTGAAAATCAGGTTTATTGATCTCAGAAACAATAATCTTTAAACACCATTGTTGAACCATACTGACTTATTTGACATTCGCAGTTACAGGTTTGTCTCATTGACAACAAGCAAACCGTTTTGAGCGACAACCTAACATTTTGCCACGCGTTTCTTAGGACGAGGAAATTATTTTATACAAACTGCAACAGTTTTCCCATCTGCTTAGTACAAATAAAAAAATTTAATTTTGAGAGAAATTAGAAAATGTCTTTATTCATCACACTAGTGTAGAAGCATTACGGGTTAGACATTACATATAACTAGGACGTGTAAGTGCGGAATGACTAAATTATGGTCAGTAACGCGTCCACCACAGACAAAGTCCTTGGCTTTATGTGTTTTCCTAACCTCTTCAACTTTGTACGCCCCAACAGTGGCGTAGTTTCTAGATTCCACAGGTTACTTATTATAAGCAGTCTATCTTATCCTAGAACTGAGTCCCGAGTCTGAGGGTCCGGCCTTTAGGACAACCGAGAGTAGATAGAGGTTTGATTGCACTATCTGAACGGAACTAATCAGACGGGATATTGAGGTACGGAAACCTTGCAATTCTGAAGGTTTCACTGGTTCTGTTATTTCTGAAAAAGCTATCGATGTCTTAGTGTCTGGTTGCAGGTTGACTCTTTCCAAGTGTGGGCCGATCACCAGTGCAGACTAGGCCGGTCACCGGGCCTTGGTAGAAATACCACCACGGGTCTTGGCACCGAGCTTTGGATCTCAGGTTTGGCGCTAGTCACCTGGGCGGGAATCACGAGGTTAAGGTTGGATTCGTGGGTCCAATGGTCGCAACATTCTTTGCTTCGGATTCTCCTCATTGTCTTTGTGTTTTTTTTTGACAAGGAGGTTAGGTCGTGACACAGGTAGTCCTTGAATATTTCTTCTTCTTTTCATTATTTCTCTATCATTGTACATTGCAGAGCGCTCGGACCAGGCAGCCCTTAACCTTAACCTCAACAGACTTAACCTTCAACCCGCACCGAAGGTCAATTACTTGTGAATGATACTTCAAACTAAATGAGCTTTAGTGAGCCAATGTCGAGTGGCTTAGTGAAAACGTAAAATGTAACGAATGACAGGTACGCAGTGCGTTTATATTGAATACGACTGGCTCGCAATTAAAATATGATTTATTTATTTATTTACCAACTAGTTATAAGTTTATCCTTGTATTTATGTATACATACAACTTCCAACAATTGAACATTTTACAAACAAATGCAAGGTTTCAGGTTTATTGCATCAGCATATATATTTAAAAGGTTTTTGAATTTTTCAAAAAGATTCAGTAAAAATTGTATTTTCTGCAAACTGTATCCAATTTTATGAGTTTAATTTTTCAGGAAGAGGCTTCTGCGGTGCAATTTGCACCAGTATTCTACGTTCGCCAAGTATACCGCCCAACGTTGGGCGATGACGGAACTTTCCAGTCCTTCGGTGACTGCGAGGACTTTGTCTTGGAGTTTTACTTTAGGACTCGCGCACAACCTTCGCCTGTCCTGAGGTACTGGCTGGACGGCGTTTAGTGGTGAGTGTTTACAATAATTTAGAAAAGAATGGTTTTAAAATAACCCTGAATTATAATTTTGTTAACCATATTTACAATATTTGTATCCTGCCCTTTCTAATATCTAAAAACCTTTCTGGTGTCCAGGAATGTATGTACAAATTAATGATGATGGGAATTTGAGGTTAGGCTGTACAGTATTGTGTTAGCGGCTGTTATTTCTGTAGGGATAGCAATGCTTGTAAGGGCTATATGGGATAGAAAGGCATAATATTAAAAAGATAGGCCCAAGGTTCATAATACAACTTCTAAAGGGCAAAAAGCTCTATACGTTTTTCTGATCAGTGCTAAGTGGCCATTTACCGTTTGAGAAATGTTTGTTGTAATTGTAAAAGTTTGATATAAGAATTAATTTGTTGAAGACTAGAGTGCTAAACTTCCAAGTGTTGGATTGCGGGTCTCCAAAAGATTATTTCATCACAATTCTCCGTTCTTGTGAATTCTCCAATGACCTTATTGTATCTGAATCTCGGGACATTCCTTTTCATTTTACCTAAGACCTTAATGTTGCTACATTTCTAATATTTTGTAATATCTTCTATTTGGACTCTGCTGATGACAGAATGTTAAAAAAATCTTCTTGCCCACTTCATCCATTTTTATTTCCTCCATGATGCTACTACTGTTACAGCCCTTTTGATATATATTAGCTATTTTCACTTCACATAGGTTCTTTCTAATACTTAGTTTCTAATAAATAGAAAGTAAGAACAAGCTTTCCTTTTTATTCTACTTTATACGAAGTTAAAATAAATTACTATTATTGGGCATATTTGAACATTATTACAAATTTTTGCAAACATATGTTTTTTATTTAGTTCGTTCAGTAGGTGTGATATTTGTATGTGAAAATTGTTTCATTTTTAAGTTTCTTTTTAATGTACGGCCCTGATGTAATAATAAAATCTCTCAGACCTCTAGAAGCACCCGTGTTAAAAAACAAAAGCTTTTACAAAAGCGATTAACACAAAACTTGTAGACATTTACAGAATTAAATAAATACTTGTGTTTTATTTATTCAGCACTTCCTGTTTCTTCTATTAGCTTGCATTGTTTTAGGCACCATTACTAGGATAGGGTATGGCAATGTTGGTGTGTGAGACAAAAGTCACCCTTCATCAAAATTCTGTTTCTATAAAATTTTTGTAAATTCGTGTTGGCAACATTTCCAACCGAAAACCAAATCGATTTATAAATAAGTTCAGTTATTAGTTACGGATGATCAATTATCAATATTAACAAATAATTTCAAGAATCCCTGTGGAATCTGTAGTTGTCAAGTATCCCTTATTTTTAAATTTAAATAGTTTTTAAATGGATTGTAGCTGAACTATAAATATTTGTTTTCTGTCCGGTAGTAGTCAAGATTAACACTGTGATAAAATGTTATAAGAGTGATATATTGCTTGATATAAATATATAAATACCACGTAAGGCCAACGTTTTTCACTTGTATTTAATTGAAACTTTATCAATACATCAAAATTATTTGTAAACATTGATGTTATCATGTAATCCACGTTATTACCCAAACCTTGAGGTTATGTTTATATTGAATCTATTTTAGTATGTATTGAAGCTATTCTTATTGATATTTTATTGAATTTGAAACAGCTGATAGGTTATGTGATCCAATGGTTAATTACCGTGATAAACAGCTGATAGACGTATGATTCCTTAGCTACAGCTGTTTGAGAGAAATTACAAAAAACAAAATGCAAAGATAATTTGCAATATCGGTTCTTAATGCTCCTATTCGTGGTCAAATTGATATACCCATGAAATTTAAACTTTCTGGATTTATTAATTTCGACTCTGCATTTAATTTGTCAAACAATAATATTCGCAGATATTTGTTTCTTTTATAAAAAGTGGTTAGGTTTTTCATCTGAACTTTAGCCATCCTGATGGTTATGTCGTAGTTATACACAAAGTAAAACCTTTTCTCAAATGCTGGAGTAGATAATGATAGTCCAAACTTCTGCACGAAATTATTCTCTACTTCAGCAGTTCTTAATCATTGTTTATATTTTTCCTAATGACCTAAAATACGCCACAAGGGAATTTCCCCTTGTGTTACTACAATACAAAGTATTTAGTTTTTACTTATTTTTTTTCTGACACTGTAATAATTGCTAATGAAAACCCTCTTACGTTGTTGAAATATAGTACAGATTATGATAATTTAGCACAATTTTCAGGTTATGAAGTTAAAATATTTAGGTTATATTTTTTTTCTGTTTCAGCTTAAACACTAATCTCCGTTACAGCAGCAGCTCGGCCCCCTTTTCCCCAACGATCGCAACTGTTTTTCCAAATTTTATTCTAAATTTTGTTGCGATCTTTTAACTCTTAGTAATAACATTTACTCCACGAATCTTGTAACTTTTCCCGCCGTAAAGGCAACAGTTTTTTTTTTTTTTTACACTACTTCAAAATTAAGGGGGCGTAGGACAGACACCAAAATTTAAATGTTTCAAAATTCAAAATTCTTTTTCTTCCCGATGCCCCGTTTATCTTTTTTTTTATTTTTTTTTCAAAATTATGGGGGGTAGCGAGGGTCGCCGCCGTGCACTGGCCAGCACAGGTGCCTCCTGGGTAAGCATACGATCGTGGAATTGGCCTGTATGCTAGCAAAATGACCTTCCGGGTCGGTCGTGCAACAGGTCTAGCGGCTCTTGGTAACAAAACAAAAATTCCTTTAGTCACACCCCCTCAATGTTTGAGAAGAAATGTCATCAATGAAACAACAATCAAGACCAATAACCTTATGTACTGAAGTTATGAAACAAAGACATTACCATCTCATCTGCATTTAAGTACAATAAGAATTCTGAAAACTTTTGAAAGAAACCATTTGCTATACTCTACCTTAGAAGCGCAATTAATCAGTCTTCAGCAAGTAAAAATGAAGAATTTGAAATTCCCCTCTCCTAAAAACTAGAAAATGACCGCCAACTATTTGGATAACGAAACAAGAATAGTTTCAAGTTGAAAATGACGAACAACTTTAAAAACCTCTCATCAGCACACAACTAGCATTAACATTGAAATACAAGACTACATAAGTTCTCATTGCAAAAGCGTTATCTGTGACAACGAAACTGACACCCACTGCTGAGTGCAAGTTTGGAAACAATCAGTTAAAAATGTGATATACAAATGCACATTCACAACAACAAAATGCAATACATTTTCAAGCAAGAACGTTTCCCATCGTGCTAATTTGAATTTAAAGGCATCGATTCTGCTCGCCTAAAATGATTTCAATAAAATGTCTTCATAATGGACAATACAAAGACATGACGTACAAGATAAGCTATGGAGCTCCTACAAAAGTTCTGTTCTTAGAGGTGAACATAGTAGCCTCGAAGGCAGGACGAGGAAGTCAGCAACAGAAGGAAAGGATGAAACCATACACCAAAGAAGAAGTACGCAAGTTAATATCAATGTAATTCACTAAACAATTAATTGTATGATTGCTAATATACAATCGCTTTTTGTATTACAAAGCAGGTTTTTTTTAATATTTAGTTTTTAATATTTTATGTGTTTAGTTTAGACGACTTTTGGGGTGAAAGTCCACGACTCAGGGACGTGTCAAAATTCAGTTGGTTTCGACCCCAGACTGAATTTATATTTTTTTACAATATATTTTAAACATATGTAACTTGTTTTATAAATAGAATTTTAAATACTTTTTAAAAGTATAAATTGTAGGTTAGAAAAGTTCTTTCAGTAATTTAACTATCAAAATACTATGTAATAACTTTACCTTACCTATCTAATGTCACACCTTCAGGTTTATAATGAATTAACAATCTTATAAATTTTAAAAATCACTAGCATTTATTTCTTTACACATTATACAAAATTTATATTAAATATTTTGCAGTGACAGGATTGATATCTTAACTAACATTACAATGATAAAGGTGGACTTTGAGGCTTTAGAATTCTAATAACATAAAAAAGAAAATAAATTCAGTATTAAAATTTTATAGTTGCTCTCGGGTTGCTTATACGGGAACTTTGCTTCTTAAATTAGAAATGGTGAAACTAGATTAAATTTTATAAATTGTTACGAAATTAAATTTCTTCTGAACTAAAATATAGATGTCTGTTGGCTACACTTATATTCAAATAATACTTATTGTTCTGAAGAGTCCCTGGAATCTTGGGCTTGGTTACCTTCTGCGCTTACACTTGACACACACAAAAAAACTTACTTTTATATTTCAAAAAAAACTTTTACGTCGCACATTTTAAAATTTACTTATAAAAAACGCTTGACTTAATTTAACAATTTATTCTTTTTAAAACACTCCCATCCTTGTCCCCACCAATCCGTCTATCTTCTTTCCAAGTTGCCTTCAAAACTTCCTAACTTCTCCCGATCATTTAGTTTTTATGAAATCCCTAATCTCTCCCACTACCAATGTGTTCTTTGTAAGTTCCCACCGTTTCCATCTAACGGTACACGGTTTATTTTCTCAGGATATATCGATCAGTGGATTTTCCTGTCCTAATAAGTTTGGACCCTTCTATTGTCAAATTGCCGGCACACAGTTTATAGCGTTCCTGGAAAAGGATAATGGATGGTACCTGTTTTGTCGGCACTTTACAAAACTATTTGTGTCTTTCTTTGCCAATCCTACAGATAATTATTTTGGCAACTAACTGAATTTACTCTAAAGCCTCGTACTTTAAGTTATAATATATATATATATATATACGTATTCCTTCACGGATGGAAAAATATGATGAATTGTTACTATCTGGAGTACATCCGTTCATTCTGCAGTCCATAAATTCGCAGTTCCGACGTTTCGCTAGAATCTCATCCAGCATTGACGAGGTGAACCCAACAACAGTAGAAGAGCGAGTGAAGAGCGCAGATAGCTCGGCTCCTATATATAGAGGAATGAAGCCACGCCCATTGACGTCAATACACACACTGACGTCAATCCACACACACCTGATCCAAACAATTACTCACATTCCTTTGCCTTTGTTCACCTTTCTGCCGATAAAATCTATCGATGACACACTTCCAAACTGCGGGCAAATTCAAAGTATCATCGCGTTTGTTAAGACTCCCTTGCTTCTCTATTTCGATAGCCTCACGAATAATTCTAGTCCTGTAGTTTTCCACTTGAGCAATCTGTCGGCAAGATTGGAAATCAATGGTATGCCCTGTATCGCAGTGGTGCCTGTACAGAGCCGACGTTTTCTGCTTGTTTTTAAGGCCCAGTTTGTGCTCCTCAAGCCTAGCTGAGATACGTCTGTTCGTTTGGCCAATGTACGATTTCTTACAACCTCCACAAGAAACGCTGTAAACACCATGGTTTTCCAAGAAGATCTTATCTTTGGCATTACCAAAAACCTTGTCGATGGTGAGGTAAGGTTTGTAAACAGAACGTAAACCATGCCTCCTAAAGAGTCTGCCAATCCTGTCAGTAGTTCCTTTAATAAAGAGCAGAATAACAGTACCAGCTTTCTCAGTCTCTTTTTCATCCACGTCAACAGGAAGGGCACTTTGGTGGTGTAACGCTTTATTAATGGCATATTCCTTATAGCCATTGCTTCTAAGCACCTCTCTCATAGTAATGAGTTCTTGGTCCCTCGAATCGATGTCTGTTAACTTGTGAGACCGAGAGAAGAGCGTGTCGGCGACAGCCTGGATCTGAGATGGTGGTGATGTGACTCAGCGTTAAGATATCTATTGGTATGAGTCGGTTTTCTGTAGATCGAATGGTGAACACAACCATTCTGACCCTTCCTAACCAAGACGTCCAGAAACGGCAAGCAGCCATCACTCTCTAGTTCCAAAGTGAAAAATATCCTGGAGTGGCGAGAGTTTAGGTACGTAAGAAACTTATCACGTTCTGTGCCACCATGTTGCCAAATCATAAAGACGTCATCTACATAACGAAACCAAGCTTTAGGCCTGAGAAAAGCATCATTCAGGGCGTCTTGCTCAAAGAACGTCATACAAATATTGGCTACAGCTGGAGAAAGTGAAGATCCCATAGGGGCACCATCAAGTTGCCTGTAAAACTGTTCATTAATCAAAAAGTAAGTGTTTTTGAGACAGTGCCTAGCCAGATCCAAGACATGCGGAGGGAGCTCTTCAAAAATAGACATCCTCTGAAGCACTTCATCAATGGGGACGCTGGGGAACAATGATTTGACATCCAAGCTAAACTTTCTTAAACTTGGATTCCTTGCAGCACTTGGACAAAATGTTCAGAGTTCTTGATATAGGAATCAGCCTTCTGAACCAATGGCTGCATAAGTTTAGCCAAATATTTCTCCAGTTTCTGAAGAGGTGAATTAATAGCACTCACAGGAGGATTCTTTTAAGGACCTATCATGCCACTTTAGTGTGTTTGCTACGTTCAGGTCTCTTGAAGGTGATGGCTGGTTGGATTAAAAGGTTTTAAAACTATAACTTTGATTATGAGTAACTATAGCGTAACTAAGTGAATAATTTAGGACTTACTTGCTGACGCGATTACGAAGCTAACCGTCTACTCATGTAAACGAAACGATTGTTTCGAAATGCGTCAGCAAGTAAGAACTAAAGTATTCACTTACTTACGCTATCGTTACTCAATTTATTTAGTGAATTCAAGATGATTACAATAAGCAACACTATGACTTTGAGTCGATAGGCTACATCAGTCCACCCATAGCCATGGAGTTGCCGTTGCTGTTGCCACGGAGTTGCGTGAACCTGGAGAAAGACGTCAAAAATTGGTGCGGAAATTGTACCATCTGTGCAGAAGCTAACGGTCCACTAAGAAGAAGAGAAGGTCCAAAGTGGGATACCAAAGAAGTGAAAGTGGTAGACTTAAAATTGGATCTCGTAGAACCCGAATTGGGTACTAGTGGTAGCAAGACTGTGGTACAGTAGTGACTTCGAGATGTCTTAGTGGAAGCAGGACAATATTCGAAGAGTGCGCGTTTTGATACTAGAAAATCTAAAGAAAGACAAAATAAAAACCTCAACTGCTTTAAAGAAAGTATGATTTTGCTTTAAACTGTTATGGGTATCACGATTTTTCTGATATTAAATTGACACAATAATCAATTTTATGATGTTAACTAATATAGTGAGATAAATTGTTATCGTTTATTGAATTAGGTATAAACAAGTAAAGCCCAGTGGGTTGAGTAGGTAAAGTCTATAATCTCATTTAATATGATTAGTGCAGAATATGTCGGTAAATTTGTATCTAGACTGAATGTGTGATTGTACTTGCTTCTTAGCGTTTAACTATATATGCTATTGGGTTTTTGTCCGGACAGCTGGACTTCCACCCAAAGCCGCTCCAGGCTTCGCACTAAGGAAGGTCTCGCGCCTTTTGGCCTTACTCGCACTAAAATATAATAAGTAAAACGTTTTTATTGAATAAAAATAATATAATAATCTACTTGCCCAAACTACCTGTCTGAATAACTGCGCAATGAACCATGTTAAATTACTGATGAATGACAAAACCTACGAATGAGATATTGGTATCGAAACCAAAAGAATGTAAGGCAGCGACAGCACGGCGTTTTAACCCTGGAAAATGAAAAAAAAATCACGTAAATAATTGGGGAAGGGTTGGCTTGTTTTACGTCGTAATCGAAATTACTGTTTCAAAATTGTTTTAAACACAACGTTTTGCGGGAGAATTTTAAAACATTTTCAGAGGAGACCACTCTTTTAAAAAAACCTCGCAAAATGTTTTTCTAAAGGCTTCACATTTGTTAAGAGCGGCTCTGCTTCTAACATGATTAATCGATGATCCAATTCTAGTACGTATACCTTTATACCTGGCCACATGCACGCTTGTGCTAAAAGAAATCATATGACTGTAATCGGTTATAAAATATTTAATAATCTAATTTTGAACCTAACTGTTTACAGGAATAGTTTTTGAATTACCTGCGCGTATACTATTTATTATACTTATTAATATAGTGCTTAGTACAACATTTCACGATAGATACAAGAAAGATAATACCGACGGACCTTAAAGGTTGAGCGTAAGCATGTAACATGGACTATTCCATTTAGAGCTGAATGTAATTCAGTAAAACTTCATTAAGACGCTCTCGTTTAATACGCTTTCCCGCATAATACGCTCCTTTTCGTCGGTCCCTTGAATGTTCCTATGCAAATGCAAATAAAATCTACTCGGGTAAGACGCTCTGTTTTGTTGGATAATACGTTCTTTTTTAGCTTGAAAATGGGTGTTGGGTTACTTTTGTGTAGGTTAAACTTTTGAACTGATAGGAAAAGAAGTCAAGGTCGCATTTTCTCTCTACTCTTCTTTTAGGGATAGGTGTAGAAAAGTGGGGAAGTGCAAATTTGGTTTCCAAGAAACCCTTTCTCTGCGCTAATACTACATGAGTCACCCTTCAGTTTAGGTCTCGAGCGTTGGGTATAGAACGGTTTAGTATTGCTCAGTTGTTTGTTCGAACCACGCTGTATCACGTTTTTGTGAAATTTTGAAGTGTTTTACAATGGCAAGTGCTTCCAGTGGTTCCAGTGGCATTAAGCGAAAAGCTTTATCAATTTCTGATAAATTAAACATTTTAAAAAAGTACGATAAAGGGTGTAAAGCAAATAAGAAACAAAAAGAAATCGCTGAAGAACTTGGCATTGCTTTTTCTACATTGAGAACGGTGTTGAAAAGTAGAGTTGATATTGAGAAAAACGTCGGAGGATCCAAACGACAAAAACTGAAACACACAAAGCAGAAGGATTTGGAGAAAGTGTTAGTGGAATGGTTCCAACAAGCTCACAGCAATAATTACCCATTGAGCGGAGGTGTTATCATGGGAAAGGCCAAGGAAATAGCCTCTCATCTCAATATTACTGATTTTTGTGGATCGACTGGGTGGCTGGACCGATTCTGTAACAGACATGGCATTGTTTACCGGCAAAATTCAGGTGAGGCTGAAGCTGTTAACGAGGACGATATTTATTCATGGAAAAATAATGTGTTGCCTTCATTATTGAAAGACTACGCGCCTGAGAATGTCTACAATTCAGACGAATTCGTACTTTTTTTTAAAACTCATGCCTGACACGTCCTTTGTTTTTAAAAATGAAACATGCCATGGTGGAAAACTGAGTAAAGAACGTTTGACAGTTTTGGCTTGCACAAATGCTACTGGCACTAATAACATAAAAGTTGGTTGTGATTGGGAAACGTCGTTCTCCTCGTTGTTTTAGAAACGTACGATCTCTACCATGCGATCACCTATCTCAAGCTCGTTTTTGGATGACAGGAGATCTGTTTAAAAACTGGATTCATCAGTTGGATGCCATTTCCGGTAATCAGAAAAGAAAAGTTATTCTATTTGTTGATAACTACCCTGCACATCCAAAAGACATCCCGGTCACGAACATAAAAATCGTTTTTCTGCCACCTAATGCTACATCCAAGTTGCAGCCCTTAGATCAGGGTATTATCAAAGTGGTCAAACAAATGTATAGAAAAAAATTAGTCCATCGGTACTTGAGAGACATGGAGGGAGAAAATCCAACCAAAATTAATCTTTTAGACTCAATTCATTTTATTACTGCTGCTTGGGATGAAATTGACCCGCTAATTATAAAAAACTGTTTTCGGAAGGCGGCGTACAGATTTTCTGACAAGTCAAACACCACCGACATCACACAAACAGAAACTGAGGAAATTCTCCAAAATTTCCCCGATTACGCGACTGTGGATGACGCCCTTGTAACTAGCAACACTCGTAATGTTGAGATTATTGCCACCTCTGACCCTGTGGGGAGTGCAAGAGAAAAGAATGACTCTGAAGAAGAGGATGATCATTCACCAACACATACAGTTTCTGATGGCTTGCAAATCGTGGGCAAGCTCAGAAAATGGATTTCCACCCTGGAAAATGCAGAGGACATGCTAACTTATGTTAACAGAATTGACAACTTCCTCTCCAAGGATCTGAAACAAAGTACCCTTGACAGGTTTCTCTCTGGTCAGTGATTCATATTATTCATGTGAGCATTCATCACATTCCTGTACGAGTACAGTATGTACATATGTATGTATGTATAATGAATTAAAATAAATTTAACGTTTGGATTTTGCAAACGTTTGGGTTTTTACTTTTCCCCGATAAGACGCTTTCCCGTTTAAGAAGCTCTTTTGCGTTAGTCCCTTGAAGAGCATCTTGACTACGTTTTACTGTATTTCGAACTCAATATTAAAGTTTTTATTAGTATTTTTCCTAAAAAGTGTCTTTCTTGAAACATATATCACTTATTAATGCAATTAGAATGTTACGTGGTATTCCGTCAGTTGCCAGGCTCGCCCATTTCCTTCCTTCGCTTTCGTTCTTCAACTACCCGGTAGTTTGGCGTGAATCGGTGATATCAATGTGGCCACAGGCGGATCGCAGGGATTGAGCCTGCGTGGGTTGCGGCATCATGGCTCAATGCTTTGCCAGCTCGTCAGCCTTCTCATTTCCCAATATGCCAATGTGGCTCGGGATCCATTGGAGCCATACGGTCCAGCCAGAAGATACCAAGCTAGCGAGTGCAGCGCGGCAGTTCATGGTAGTTCTATAACTACAATATAGAACATATATCATCATAATAAATGGTGTTCGCCGAAAGTTACGATCTTGGCATCATTTAAGGCTTAAGTTACCTGCTTTCTTCCCAACTGTTACTGTTTTACTTGTATAGTTTTATTTTAGTTCCTATTATATAAATCTGAAATTGAACTAACTTACGTTTTACAGATTTTAAATTTTGTATTTTTACTAAAACTCTTTCAAATTTCGTTTATGGACAAAGGTAAGGGAGGTCCTGGAGGTTTGTACCACTTTTCCTAAATGTTTTAATCACAAATATTATAAAAGAATTGAAAACGTTTTCCGTCTAGCATGGTTATTAACTATACATACAGTAAAACTTTTATTATTACAGTTTACTAGACTTAGAAATGGAACAAATCGAATACCATCCTCTTACAAAACTACCACTTGTCGTAATGCTACACAAAAATAAGTGGGCATATATACAAAATTAGATTGATTTTCTCATTTGAAATCAAAGATTGAAATGAAATCTACAATAAACAAAAGCCAGTTCTGCCGCAGCGGCGTAGACAGGAGTGTGAAGGTGATTCGATTCATTCTTCTTGCACCCTGCCATTCACGTTTTGTATAACTCTCCACCTGTTAGACCAAGAGATGAAGGAAAACCCAAAACTAGTTTGGTTTTAAAACCATCAAACTAAAACTGTATACTCTAATTAAGTGATTAGGCCTACTGCTAGATTTAATTATTATTTTACTCGTAAAATCTAATTTAAAAATAGATATATTCTTTTAGTTACTCTTTCAAAGTATTTAAAAAAAAACAACAACAATATTTCAACAAGAAATGACGACTAGCGAAAGAACATTGTATTAAGGAATATTCTAACAAAAACTAAATTTTCCCTCTAATTATTCATCCACTGTTTATATAGATTCACCCAGTACAACCTTTTCGAGAGTCAGTCATTTGGAGAAACCCCCTTTCTAAATCTTGGATACGTGACCGTTTTATTTATGCTGCTCACTTAAGTCTTGAACAAGCGAATTTTATTTCAATAAATACAGGCGTGTATTGAATGACTGCAACAAATGAAGGGGTTAGCATCGGTACAAGTTCTTATTTATCGAAGTGTCACTGGTTTCATTCGTGCATTCACTGCTTCTCATATATGATGCTTGCTAACGATAAACTTTCAAATTAACTTTCAATATGTCGCCTGGTATTTTCTATTTCGTTAATTGGATCGTAATTACCGCTTCAAATATAATGCAACGATATAACATATGAGTGGTGCTGTATATTGAGATTAATTTTTCAACATTTTATGGAAAGAATGTCGAAAGACTGAAAACTTCTTTCAATGTTTGGTACTCTCTACTTACTTCCATGCAGCAAACAAGTTTTAAAATGTAATAATTGTGCTTCTGTTATTATAAAAGTGAAGATTATTTGGGTGAGCTTCAAATGCAAAACTATAATGTAGACTCTGTCAATAAAAAAAAGAGATGAAGGAAAACCCAAAACTAGTTTGGTTTTAAAACCAGCAAACTAAAACTGTAACGTCTAATTAAGTGATTAGGCCTACTGCTAGATTTAATTATTATTTTATTATTATTATTATTATAATGTAGAACCTGTCACTAAAAAAAATATTTTAAAAATAATCGAACATATATCATTGCACTAAATAGTGTTAAAGAAGCTATTTGATTTCTTTAACATTAGAAAACATTATTGTTTTATAGATTTTTTTCCATTACGATTTGTTGAAATTTTACGTTTGAACTTCACAAACGATCGTCTTACTAAATTAACAGTTTAAGTAAATTTGTTAAAAACCCAATACTTGAAGTCTTCGAGAGCACTAAATTATTTTTATCAGAAACTGCTTGGAAACGTTATGTTTCAAATCCTTGTGTATGTTTTTCACAAATATACTTAAACTATACGTTTAAGAAGTCGATATAACGCTCATAGTATTTATTTAGTTTTAAACTGCAATCCAAAATAAGGTAATATATTGTCTGGAATCATACTTCATACAAAGAGTTTCAGCCATATTACTTCTTAGAGCTTCTCAGTTTTTTAAAAGCTAAAATATCTGATTGCACTAAACGCAGAAATCAATTTTTTAAAAGATATATTATATCGAAAAAACAAAAGAGCCAAAAGTTGTGGTTGATAGTTTAGGTGTGAAACAGTTGATACAGTGTACATAACAATTTTACCTCTGGCTTACACTATTATAGGCCTACGCACACAAGTACACATGTCCACATACATGTATTTCACTAATCAACATTACCTAACCCTAACATAGCTAACGCCTTGAAACACATGCACTCTCCTTTAGCCATTTTTGAGCTAAAATCACTATGGACGAGTCAAGTCAACAACTAGAATTCCAAAGTGACGGTCTTATACTACAAAGGCATATTTAAGATAACGTGGATGTTTTGACTGTTCTGTCAGCAAGCAAATAATTTTTTCTGCTCTTGTTCTTTGCTCTCCTTTCGCTAAATGGTTGTTAATAAGGTCTGGGTAAGGAAGTTGAGATGCGATGTTCCTATAAAGCCACTAAAGGAGAGAGGTAGTAACAATAGCTAACATTTTATAAACGGATTGTTGGACCTCCAATTGTATTCTCTGGACCGTATCCGTTCGTGCGAAGTACCGCCACTAGAACGGATTTAAATCCGTTCACGTTTAGAGGCCTATTTCTAAATTCAAGGAGAATTTCACCGATCTTAATTCTAAGGATTTCTTTAATTTATAGTGTGGCTTTACATTATCTATCTTTTGTAGTACCTCAGCGAGTGTTTTCTCTACTACCAGGTTTTGATTTATCAAGGTCATTCTAGGAAGGCGACTTCCTACATCACCCATGTTCTTTCTAACTTGTAGCAGATTGTCCTCGGAGTAACACTACCTAACGTTTGTTTAAATATTCCTCTCATTTAGGTCTGACTTTCTTCCATACGCCGATAGTTCCATTTAGAATATTTTCTTTTTTAATTCTATCTTAGGTTTTTCGGATATTTTTTCTTTTGTTTCTTTAGTATTACAGACAATTGTCTTTTGCTTTCTCTTATCTTCACTGTCTTCTATTGGTATTGAGAGGAATTTTGCTTTTGTTGCATCCATCTTGAGTTGTACCATAACCCCATGTTAGTTTAAACTCTTCCTTACTTAGCTGCCATTCAGTCCTCTCTAAGTTTTACAATTTCATTGACATTTTCCCAATACCACGAGACCAAACGTTATGTCAAGAGTAACATTTATTGTAATTTCGTGTATAATACACTTTCAATATCTCGTAGAAACGAATTTGAGGATGGGTTCTTTGCTGTAATTGATTTCATACTGGGTTGTAGATAACCTTTCACATTTTGAACAGAACTCCTCAAAAGAACTGAAGACGATGAATGAGATAATTGCAATAAGATCTAGACTCTCAACCCGAAGAAAAAGGTCTAAAACTTCCTTGAAGGGAAATAGGTTGTTGTGAGGGAGAAAGCTCACAATTTTTGTTGGCCAAAAATAATTAAAAAACTTTATCTTTATGGGAGTATAAAAGAAGTACATGTTTAAGACAATTTGAAACTTCTGGAAAATTAACTGCAGGTTTAATTGAAATAGTCTTAAAAAACAAATTTATTCAAAACTTTTCATTCAAATTCATCAAAGAAATTATAATAAAAGACTATAAGCCTATATGACGTAGGTACACTTTCATATACTGTGCATATTAGAGTAAATATTGTTATTACTTAGATAAAAATTATTTTTTCTTGTTAGATATGTTTATAACAAAAAATTGTATTTTCCCCTAACACTACAAAACTGTAAGTTTTTGAAAATGCTGATACTATCATCAACAAAAAGCTTCAAGCTAGTGTAAGAGCCAAATAAATATTCTTGTTAATGAAATAGTTTAAACGGAGTATTTTTCCGTACAAACAAAACTAATATATATATATATATATATATATATATATATATATATATATATATATATATAATTCAATAGTTCTTTTTGAAGACTCTGGTTAGAATTTTACTGCTACAGATCTGCTGTTTTAGATTAGTCTTGTTTGCACGAGGAGATACTCTATGGAACCGTCGTATGACAGGCCGATACATAGAGATGAGAGAGATCGATGTAAAGATATGAATCTAACTTAGTAAGTGATGATAGAAGTGAATTATCGCTTGCGTGTTCATAGTACCGTCACTGAAGTACACATACTTTCTGCAGTAGTTACCGATTCTAGTCGACAACATGATGTAATTTTTCTTAAAAATATCGGCAATTTTGCAATCGATTCTAAAAGAGTTAATACGTCTCGGCCTACACAAACGGCTTTTGATAATAGCCACGGGGCAGAAGATGCCGCCAATAAGTAGGTGGAAGAGAAAGTTGTCGTGTACAGTTGTTAACAGCTTTCCTTTTCCGTCGCCCTTTCTTCAAGGTCAGGTATTGGTAAACGCATTTGCTCTGTACCGAATCCAGTCGTTAAGCTTCCGTTACAAAGAAATCTTAAAACCAACTGAAGGCCACTTTAGTGCTGTTACCTGTGGTTGTGTCTCAAAGGCCTTAACGCAGCACGCTACTGGTCTTGTAAGCGTCTTAGAAGGGATGCATCTAATTATTGACTAAGTTATGACGTTGCTTGCTCGCCGTAAATACAAGCCTAGTAAATCATACGAGAGCATAGTAAAGAATAAATTTCCATCCATTTGACTGTTTAATGCCATGATATTGGCTGTTGCCCTTAACACGATAAAAGAAATGTTTTGAGGTTTAGAATGAAAACCAATCTTAGTATGCTACCAAACATGTTTATGAGGATAGTCGAAGTACATAGTGTAGGATCTTGATATGGAAAGTTACAGGTAGAACTTAAAGTAGGAATTTAAAAAAGGCAGTAATAATAACCTAATATAACCAATGAATTTTGTAGTCCGTTATGTTCGGTGAAACTTAATTAATCACTTTAACATTATAATTAAAGAATAAAAATATGGTACAACTCACAAATATACAATTTTTTATTTCATACGCGTTTCAACGACTAATTTGTCGCCATCCTCAGTGAAAATACACAAATCAAATTAACTAATATATATATATATATATATATATATATATATATATATATATATATATATTAAACATAACCTATAAAGTTTTAACAAAAGTTAAACCTTTTGTTAAAACTTTATAGGTTATGTTTAATATATATATTTTTTTAGTTAATTTGATTTGTGTATTTTCACTGAAGATGACGACAAATTAGTCGTTGAAATGCGTATGAAATGAAAAATTGTATATTTGTGAGTTGTACCATATTTTTATTCTTTACTTATAACTTTTACTCACAAGCCAGCTCGAATATTATTTATACTTTAACATTAGTTTATGACTATCCTAACTTTAAATTTTGTAAATTACTAAAAACTTACTGAGACAGAACGTTTTCGATCGCTATGTGGCGATCTTCATCAGTGTCTTCTCTGTGAGTCATAAACTAATGTTAAAGTGATTAATATAGCCAACTTTGAAATCTATTCTATTACACTTCATGAATGTTATAGTTACACATGCTGTAGATTAATACGTCTATTATTTAAAAAAATTTATAGATATTTAAGCATTAAGTTAAATATTTACCAACATTTCAAGTTAAAATTGATTTTTCTCAATTGACCAAAATTGATCATTACTAAATACATGTTCTTCGCAAATGAGTAAATTTTATAGGTATTTCATTCTTCCATATTCTCTTGAAGATAACTGTGTCTCAAAATATTACTTTACTACACAAGCAGAAAGTATAATTGTCGTACACCAATGGAAATTAACATTGGATGGAAATTTAACACATTATCTTGATCTCTTGCTGTTTTATCGAGCAATATCTTGAAATATTCTCTTTATCAATTAACAATATTTTATCAACAATTTCTGATCCCCTCTTACAACACAGTTTGTAAAAAACTAGTTCCTCAAATTGCACAAAGCCAAGAAGAATCTGGTGAAAATTAATATGTTGGCACCGAAATCATGTAAGTCTAATAAATCATTCTTAAATTTCTGATCCACTTGGTATTTTGTTGACCAGGTAAATGTTGAATTTTCATTTATAGAATGCATGTTACCCATAAACTTCCAATTGTAATTTTTATGTTTAGCAAAATATAAGATATACAGTTCACACGTTGAAAGTGTCAGAAGTTTTATTTATAATGTAGAGTAGTAGTTTTGTGTCCACTGATGTAGGTAGTGACCACTGACACTGCAACAATTGTCTTAAATACATTCAACTGAATACAACTTAAGGAAATCCACAAGTATCTTCTCTATTAGTGAACTGTTCATTGTTTACTAATCTAGGACAAGATTTGCAGCATTGAAAATTATACTAACCAAGTACGAAAGCATCTGATCCAGATATCAGAGAGTAGTGGTTTTATAAACTTTTTAATTCATTAAATATTAAGATATGTAAGAACCTAAAAATGAACACAAGTAAACACTGTATAATGGTTGCTATTGGGAGAGAAAAAATAAATAATACTGTTGCATAAATTTGTATTATAAAAATCTACCCTAAATAGATACTCAAATATCTACTACTTAGATATAACCTATCAGACACATTCTGTTTGTATATAAGATAGAGCAGACAGTTAAATGGAACGATCTGCTTTAAGATTTTTAAAAGCATCACAAAGCTTAATGACCAGATTGTAGAATTATTTAAGAAATTTGTTTAGTGAAAAATAAATTTAACTCTTAGTCCTAAGTTAATAAAACCATTGATTTTTATTTGTACAAAATATTTTATAGTACAGGAATTTTTATGATTATTTAATTATATACAGTATATATATATATATATATATATATATATATATATATATGTATATATATATATATATATATATATATATATATATATATATATATATAGAAAATATTTTAAAATTTTAATTTAAAAATTCTCAAATTATTGACAATATTTACTAATAAATTAACGCTACTTTTTTCTAATCTGTAATAGTTTAACAACTCAATAATTCAACCTGTAACATTTTATCATGAACAAAATATATATTAACCTCCAAAAATATGCAATTAAACAAAAGTTTGTTTTAATTTCCTTCATTTTACGTATGTGGTGCTATTTAGCTTTCATTATTAAATACTTATTCAAATATTTTATTTCAAAATTATAATAAATCTCCCTTTTACTTTCCTAAACTTTTAATTTAAACTGATTAAAAAATATATATATTTAATGTAAATTTTAACACTTTACATTTAATTGAAAAATATTTTCAGACATTCCCAAATTATTTACTCTCGTGTTACTACCGATCATAATCTAATCTACTTTTATCTTCTTTAAATATATTTATTTAATTCAAAATTTAATTTTTATAATTTTATACCCAAATTCTTTTTTATAAATTTATCCGATTCAAATATAATTTACTGAATTAATTTCTATTAATCATGTCTTGTCATTAAAACATCACCCATAAACAAAATTCTTTTGTAAAAAACTACATAAATTTTATATAAAAAGACATTAAATAAATTCAAAATTTAATTTTTATAATTTTATACCCGTTCTTTTTTATAAATTTATCCGTTTCAAATATAATTTACTGAATTAATTTCTATTAATCATGTCTTGTCATTAAAACATCACCCATAAACAAAATTCTTTTGTAAAAAACTACATAAATTTTATATAAAAAGACATGAAATAATAAAATTTGATAAAACTAATAGATTTATAATTCTAAACATGTTCAAATATGAACTGAGAACTTATTTTCTTATTGTTATAAATTTAAAATTATTTCCTTTAGTGATTACAGTTAAAGCTCATTTTGAAAATTTATGTTTACTTTGTAAATCTCGCCTTATTGAAGTTATTTAAAAAGTTTTTAAATCAATTTAAATTTTTTAGTCTTTTTAGACTACTTGCTATTTAATTTAAATGTACTTCAAAATTGATAGAAATATAAATAAAAAATATTTTTAAATTGAAATTTCTAATTAATTTAAGCAATTAAAATTTAAAACTTTAAAGCAAACCAAAGACAGTACTAACTTGTTTCCTTTTGAACAGCCCTCAGTCTGGTGTTTTGGTCTGGGGTTGCATTTTTCTCTCACCCTCTATCCTCCTTGGCTCCTCGCTTTTGTTCCGTGTAGGTTCTTTTTTGTTTGGACGCACAAGTTGTCTTGATAGTTTGGTTTTAATTTGATCGTTTTTTTTATAGTTTTGAAGACTCTTGCTATTCTCGCCTAATTTTTACCTAATAAATTTCCAAAGTTTGCTTTGCTAAGCTTTATTTAACTTTTAATTTTGATTTAATTATTCTAGATATTTGTTTCGGCGTTAAAAAACCTCTTTCTGCCTACTTACAGTTCATTTTGCATTCAAAATTTTTGTTTATCATTTAGTGATCACGTAACAATGCGCAAAGCGTAATATTAAAATTCAGATAACAGAAGCACTTTGAATACCGATGTGATGTTCGGTTTTAGGGGTTATACTTGCTGCGGGAATCCTGCTAGGTAAAACTTACTGCGGGAAAGCACAAATTCTACATTTCTGCGTCACCACTTGCCTTTAGCCGCACATTGTCTAGTTAACACTCGCAGTTCAAAATCTATTCCGAGTCCGACATCGTTCCTTCTTTGGTGTTATTTTTAGACTGACTTCACCTTGGTTACCGTTCCCTCCTAGTCTTTTGATATTGCTGACTTGCAACGGCTTACATCCCACATCTCTCTCTCCCTTCATGTTTATGAACAAATGATCTATTTTCACTACAATTCCTCTAAATTTGTTTTGGTGTGTTTTAACGATTTTTTCGTATCTTTAACTTCTCTTGGAATTCTTCCACTGATCATAATGAAATGTCGATGATGTTTCTACGTGAAAATTGGAACTGACATAATTAAACACGGCCTTTGTCACTGAGAAATTACATCGCGCCTCTTTCAAAATGACTTTACTTTTAGGTTTTAAGTTGAGAAAAAACATTTCAAATTATTCTTTTTTTAATAATTATTCAAAATTAAGAATTTTTAATTTCTCTTATACATTTTCACTTGTTTGGACCATTATAGTGTAAGGTCAACGAAACAGGATAATAAAGTTAGCAAACCTTTTATCATAATAGAAATCGCTTATTATTTTAAGAAAAAATATAAAACCACCAAAGTCAAAGATGGATAATTATTATCATTTTTTTTTTAAACTGTGAAAGACTAAAATTACCCCCCCCCCACCCGCAATATAGGTATACATGGTACAACGCACCGTTGATACACAAACGTAGTACGTCTTACTACTCTGCATTGAATTTTTTATCCAATTTTAAAATGATAAAAAATAACCATTTGTTTAAAAGAAAAAAATTGTTATGCATATAGCCAAAGGACATGTTTTAAGTAGTCATTTTTGGAGTTAGGTAAAAAAAATTCCTCAACAATAGTGGCCTCCATATAAAACGTAAGTGCCAAATAAACTAATATTTTTTTTAAACATCATTCTCTTGAAGAAACATTTGAAGAATTTCTATTTTAAAACGATGAAGGTATCATTCCATAATTTTAAATAGTTTAATGAATAAATCAACTAAGATAAATTCAGGGAAGTAAATCAGTCAATTAGATAAATTCTATCAGAATTAATTTTAAAATTGTATTGCTTGGCTCGGAATTTTTTTTTAGTCATTAAAGGTGTTTACAACAAAAACCACCATATGAGTTTCTGAAGAGATTCTTATGTTTATTAAATAATACATTTTACTGTAACACAAACTCTTAATGCTAACCAAAATTACACAGATATTTAATTACAACTGAAAATTAATATGACTAGCATAAAATATTTCTAATTATTCTCTATTTGGAATAAGCAAATTTTCACTGGGAATATGCTGTACAAATAATTAGATGTAGGTTAATTGTACGTACGAACAGTCTTAATATAATAAGGAACTTATTCTCATAAGTACTTTACCTTGTCTCACAAATATTCCAGCAAAATATTTTATCTTAATGGATTTATGTTCACTTAGATCATTATAATTAATATCAGTGTATACTACAAAACCTTTAAGCCTTGAGTTTTTGTACACAAGAAATAGTCAGTCTATAATGTGATTACATGTGATAGACAACCACAAATTCAATCCCATTATGTATTTGAGACTTTCAACTGTGTTAAAATATTGCTGTTTAATTTTCGTCCATATTTATACTACCTCTAAGCCAGTTTTATAATAACATTTAGTTTTTATAAGGTACTTAATACTGTAGATTATATTTTTACTTGCCAACAAAAAACAAAGATCTTATAAATAGGTTTAAACATAATTATTTTCATATTCATAATGGACAATAATAGTATATTTAACTGATTACCAAAAATCAAAATTTTAAAAAAAACCTATATTTGTGATTAACTACATTTTTGTTACTAAACTGCCAAAATGACTGTGTTTAAGTTCTTAGAAAAACTATAAAGAAACTTTGAAGCATAAACAATTATCATCTATGACCATTTTCACAGTAAATTTTTAAAGTTTATTACTTTAAAACAGAGATTTGACAAATAATGTTGTTTTTAATGTTATTAAATTTATTTTGTTGTTAATGCTGTTTTTATACTAAGTTATCTACTTTAGATATATCTTGTAACCAATACTTGTATAACAGACACAATAATACTTGTATAATAGAAACAAATAACAAGAAGTTATTAAAAATATTAGGCTCTTCTACAGAAGAGGAACACAATTTTTTTGTTTTCAAGTATATTTTCAACACATTCTTAACAGGACAAAAGTTATTTAAAGTGAAAAACTTAAATAAAGGATAAAATTAAAAAATTGGAATAGAACCAACATGTACCTTGTCACAAAACATTTTAGTAATTTGAAGTTTCTATGACAATATATTTGACTGAAGTTACTATAAAACCCCAAAGTAACCAGTTATGATAGATTTGGTTTTAAACAAAATATATAATATCATTAATGGTAATATTGAAGATGGTGATATCAGGTTATATATTTTTAGATTACATTAATTTAGGTTTGGGGGGCGGTTGTCCTCTTTTGCAAAATACGCACATATTATTAGATCAAAGGAAGACACTACTGCTATCATTAAAGCAAAGACAAAGAGTAAGGGAACTATAAATTTCTAACATATGAAAGAATAGGAACATATGTAAGTATATGGAACCTAGTATTGTGTACTTGGTCATTTCATTTATATTTAAAAAATTATTATGCTATAAAACTAAATGTAGAGTTTCAAGTATACTGAATAATAAAAAGAAACTTTGATGTTATATTTACTATGGTAAAAATTAAAACAGTTTACTCTAACTCTCACTACACATTACTTTATTAAACCAAACATACTAGTTTCGACGACGATGTCGCCTCCATCAGTGCTTGGCTACTACTCAGTTTAGAGAAAGCGGTTTTAATTTTTACCGTCTTGAATTGTTCTCACTAGCAAAGCTATAATTAACTTAATTATATTTACTGTTTATCTGCAAATATTTATGTAAAATAGATCATTCTTCATTATCAAATGGATTACGTTAAATCAAAAAATTAGAAAAGTCAACACAACTTTATAGAGAAATAGTATCAACCACAGAAAAATAGTAACCTATAAACTAATATGTTGTCCAATGCATTAGAATTTAATGTATTATGGGACTTTAGATAAATGTTAGATATTTATTATGTTTTTATCATTTAAATGTTTAAGTTTTTAGATTTGAAAACATGTCTTGAAGGAATATAAATCCGTATGCATCAAATAAGTATTAAATATGTTTTAAACGGCTTTGTAATTCCAATTTTAAATTATTACATATGTGCCAAACAAAAATAAAATTATTAGTTTTCTTCCACAACTTGGAAATTTTTTTGGTGTATTTTAAATTCAATGCAATGTGGTATAGATAGATTTTTGTTTTGTACATCAATCAAAACTGATCCATTCTAATTATACATCTTGTATAAAATATAAACCATGCAAACATTTCAAGTACACTACTACAAAAGTAATATAATTAATAACTTAATATAAATTTGTATCATCAGATGGAAAGTTATGATCTTCCCAAGTGTAACTAAATTATAAGAGCAAAATCTCTTTAAATAATAATATGATTTTTTCATATTATAAAAGAAATTATACCTTAAGAGAAGCCTTATGTATGTGTCTGTCTATATTAACTTAAGCTAAATTATGTTTTATTTATAACTTATGCTAAAATTATACAATAAAGATTTAATAAGTCTCAATTGCGTCTTTAAATATAAAAGTCAATATTTTCATTTCTTTAGTACAAATCTAGTAGCACTTTAATCATAACCATAATTAAGACTAATATGAACTTCAGTATTTCAAAAATATTAGGTTGTGAAAATGATAATTTAATAACCGGCTGTAACACGATTCACAAAATGTCATCCATAGTCAAACAAAATCATTATAACTGTTTTGACTAGATAGAAGGAATATTTCAAAAAGAGTTAAAACAGACATACAAGTTTAAGTGACAATTCAATACTATTGTTAGTTATATTATCTAATAAGGAAGCTTTTTTGTAATTGTAAATAAATAACTAGTTAATAAATTGTTAATAGTACAAATACTTGAAACAATACTATCTGGAAATAAGTGTTACATTTAGCTCATATTTTGCAAGAACCTGAAGTTAAATGGATTTTATTTTGCCTTTTTACTCATAAATTGATATTTTTATTCAAATTTTATCACAAATCTTAAAGCTACATTATTCTTATTTTCTGTAGTTAATTTATTGAAAACTAGTTTTTACTCAAATAATAGATGATTACTATCTACATTATGTTTCCGCAGTAATATAACTAATAAATTGATAAATGAAGGAATTAAAAACCAAACTGGATTGAATGAATATGCGAAATTCTTTACTTTCATGATATAGATTATTTAAAGTAATTATAGGTCTATGTTTTACAACATTTGTTACAATGTGTTA
Source organism: Prosapia bicincta (assembly GCA_036971475.1). NCBI lineage: Eukaryota > Metazoa > Arthropoda > Insecta > Hemiptera > Cercopidae > Prosapia > Prosapia bicincta. The sequence goes on along the minus strand of JBAIZL010000001.1, from coordinate 54,624,145 downwards.
AATATTTGTTAACCTGTTAGTTAATAAGTTTGTGTGGTTTACATCATGCGTCTATTACGTTCAACACTATGATTGTTTCAAGTAGAATTATTCAGAGTTTGAATAATTCATATCAGTATAAATGCCAACTTGACAACATTTTTTCTAGTGCTGTTCTCTATTCCAATATTTTGCTAAATCCTAGTTGCTATATAGTTACAACATTCATTGCCAGGTAAAAGATGTAAAATATTATCATTTGGTTATTTTTTGGAATCCTATTAACATTATGGACTGCATATATGGCGATGAAACAGCACAAAAAGTGTATGGAACAAAAACTTGTTTGTATGAAAGAAGAGGTATATAAACAGGAATGTGTGACAGTAAAGTTGTAAAAAACTTAGACTACTGTTTCTTTCCTAAATATCAAGAAAAAAACAAATAATCCAAATAAGACAATCGTGTGAAGTTGTTTGATGTAATCATCTTGAATTCACTGATTAAACTAATTTTAAAATACTTAACTAAGTGAATACGTAATTGCTTACTTGCTGACGCGTTTCAAAACATTGTCACATTTCAAAACACTTTTCTATTATATGACACACAACCAAAACAAACCCACCCCATTCCACAGTCATAAATTCATTCCCATTAGAGCCTTTACACCCAATGATACCCCCAATGATAGAGTAGAGGGCGCCGTAAAAAGAACGAATGTTTTGAAATGCGTTAGCAAGTAAGGAATTACTTATTCACTTAGTTAAGTACAGTAAACTCCCGATTATCCGTGGAATAGGGTGCCCCGGCATCGCCGAATAACGAATTACCCGGATAATTGGCTTTGAAGAAAAAATACGCAAAACGATCGATAATCGATTTATATAACATAAGTTACACAAATAATAACCCCGGTTAGTGCAATTCACAAATAATCTTCAGAGGACAAAATAAATACAGAAAATAATTTAAAATGTCGATGTAATTGACGGATTATAGCATGTACATTTATATGTCTAACTATTTACAATACGTAAGTAAGTATATGTCAAAAGTAAGTATGTACATATGTAATTTCCTTTACACATAATACTTTCACTTTTTAACAAGGTTTACAGAAACCTTTCTTCTGAGAATGAAAAATGACAGAAAATTGAAAAACAACATCTGTAACACACACAAAATTAGTAACTCAACCTTATAGAACTATCATGGCCAAATTAGCATTAAATAGAACTGCTAGAATACCCTCTACATATTACATCAGCAGATATTCAATGATGATATTGTCTGTTAATTATTTTAGAACAAATCACACAAACAAATTAAGATCTAGTAAAACTACATATAACATTCAGTAGTTTTGTACAATTAAGAAAATGTATAATATATTTTAATATTTTTGGATGGCTTTTTTTGTAAAAATGCTTTTGTCAATTTTCCTTTTTAAAAATATGCTCATAAAAAAATATTGTAAATCACAAACTTTAAAAAACTTAACAATTTATATAATATGTGACTCCAGCTATGTATTTTTATAAATATTTTATGAAGTATATGAGTTATAATTATTTTTAAAATACTAAAAATAACCAGCATTCCACAAATAGCATTTTATTTTAGACTTTTAATAAAAGTGTTAAATTTGTTCAGGATGTACATGGCCCATCATAGAAGTATGCATATGATTTTCTTATGACATGACTATCTATCACAACAGGGTAAATTAGGCTGTGTTAAGTGGTGGGGATGTGCCATGCCAATGCAAACTATCACTAGTATGCTCCAAGCAGTCGGAATGGAAATATATACCTCTGCCTGAAGTGTGTTTTCCGCTTTCTAACATGCAATGTAATGTTTGAACATCAATATAACATCAAGTTTTGTGTGCGTCTTGAAAGGCATGCAACTGAACCTTCCAGATGCAAGAGTTCTACAAAGATAACTGCATTTCAAGGCCTAGAGTGAAAGTTGATGCAAAGCGTTTAACAATGGAAGGAAGGAGATCACCGACAAACCACATTCTTGATGCCTAACAATGGCCAGAACTAACAAAAGCGTAAACTGTGTGTGCACAATTTTGTCTTTCTAACGTCAATTGAGCATCCAGCAAATCCCTGGCATCCTAAAGATGTCCACATTTGCAGTACATGGAATAGTGATCGAGGATCTATAAATAAGCGGTGTCAGCACAAAGCTTGTGATAAAAGTATTGATGGAAGACCAAAAAGAAGTAGTCATGTTGGATTTGATTCAAAACAAAGTTTAACTCTGTCGTAACCAGAGACAAATTCTGAATGTTCAAGTACAACCAAGAATTGAAAAGGCTCAACAGTGAGTGGCACATAAAATTATTCCTTGTCCTAAGAAAACACGAATAAGCAAGTATTTCATCAAAACAATGCTTATTCTCCCATAAATTTCAGGTTTGTAAAAAATGGCGATACTGTCTTTTACCTGTAGGTGCTCAAAATATTGAAAGACCAGTTCATGTGTGTAACAGATCACATCAAAGACATGGTCGATTTCCACCAAGACCATTGTGGCAGTTAGCAAGGCTCTGGGCAATGTTTCTTTTTTTGTTTGTTTGTCTGGCTGAAGAGAGAGCTAAAACAAAGTATTGGGGATCCATGGAAAATATCTAAAAGCATGTTACAACATTCCTAAGAGATATTTCTGTCAAGGAATTTCCTGTACAGGCGTGGCAGACACATCTCTCCAAGTATATGCATGTTGAGAGAGAGAGTACTTTGAAGAATTTTAAGAATTTGTACCAGTAGGATTAATAAATTGATTTTTTTCCAGAAAATACACATTACTTTTATAATTGACTCCATAGTTACATAGTGCATTTCATTAAATAAGAAAACGTTTGAATGTAAAATGTTACAATAATTTTCTTAATCATATAGAATTACCGCTATATATTAGATATAATTAATAAAGTAATTTCAAAATTAAAATTACATTTGTCATACTATCTGTGGACTGTTCACATGTATTTCTTTTGAAAACTCCAGTTACTCAAAGATAACTATTTTCATTTTTGATGTAACAAAACATCTCAAAAATGAGTAAAATATATTTCATAATGTTTTTAAAATATAGTTCTACTCAAATGTATAAAAAAAACTCTAGTGATGTATAATAGAATATAAATAATTTAAACTGACTTAAATTTTTAAAAAAATGAAAAACAACAGTACAATCAAGATATAATACATAAAAATTCCCATGCCCACATTGTTTAAAAACATTGTAGTTATTTTTTTTTATTACATTATTGAGTTTTCTTGAAAGTTTAGTCTCATGAAACACATGTCTACTATTCTTTATTATTTACCTAACACTTGAAAAGCCCTCAAAAAAATATTTTCAACGTTAACAATTTAGAAAATCTTTAAACAATACACAGATTTTAATAGAACTGAAAACATTTTTATTTTACAATTAAAAAACATTTCCCAAAAAATATTTTCTGTATAATTAGCTTTATTAAAAACTTTTCCATAAAAAAAAAATCAATATTTCTTCAACACTTACATTATCATATTAAATAAGTTAAGGACTAAAATTAAATATGTTTAAAGTTTTGTATTTTTTAAATTTTATTATATTTTAAGTCTTTTAAAAATTTAATACATAGTATTTCTTTATTTAGTTAATTAGTGCATAGTATCACTTCTTAATCCACTAAAATTATTTTGTGGAGTAGGCTTGTGGTATGTATAGTTAAAAAATAATAAAAATAATACATGCAAAACTCGTAATAAACAAATATAATATTTTATAATATACAAATTAGGTTATAAATTTCACAGAATGTATACATAAAGAATATAGAATAAAATATATATGTATATGTGTTTGTGTATAACAAATTACAAATACAACACGGAATACATAAACTATTAGAGTTAAATGATTTTGCTGACTAAAAATACCAGCATTATCACAGTATGAAAGTCTTACAATACAGTACCAGATAATGTTCACATTATTTGCACAAATATTTTACTGAAATAGTTTATGTATGTTATGTTTATTAAATTATATCAGACATTTGTACTAATATATATGTTCATATATACAAATAAATTTTATTTTAGTAATTCAAGTTAATTATATAAATCTATATCTTAATTTTTTAAATCAACCTATCTGTCAACATGATCAATTTTAAAAATTTAACACATTTTGCTGGAATACAAACACCTAAGTTCTATTATATCTCTATCAAACAAGTTAAAAATGGTTGTGTGATGTGTTAAACATCAAGTATTTTCCTATCCTAAACTTAATATAATTTATTTTTTATTTATTTACAAAATAAATACTAAACACTAAAATTTGTTGAATGTTTATTTTTGTACCTAATTCAAAAAAACTTTTTAACAATTTTTTTAAAAGGTCCAGGTTTTTTTAATGGTAGGAATGTAGTTTTATGGTCTTTTTTATGGTCTATTGTAATGTCTGAACTTGTAGACCTGCTTAACCTATCCTGTCTTTGTGACAAAGCTGTTTGAACGTAAACTGGTGGTAACACTTGGTCTGAATCACTTTTAAAAGGCGGTACTGAAGGTTTTTGTAAGACATCTTCCTCCCACCAAGCTGTGATGTTTTCAGTTGAAGTGCCATTCAGTAAACCTCGCTCATCTACATCTACCGTTTCTATGCCATTTACCTCTGCTGCAGCTCTCAATGCCAGCTCTCTCCTTTTTCGTCTTCTTCTTCGGTTTTCTCCTTTTGATGATTTGTTATCATAAATCAATAATTCTTGATGTGTTGTTCCTATTGAAAAAAAAGTATGATTCAAAATCCTTAATGAGTGTTATTTGGCAAGAGATCAAATAGTAACAGTTGTGCTAAGTTCTGTTATAATATATTTTTCTAATGCTGAACATCAGAAGCACAAAAAATATTTTTTCTTTCACAAATATAATTTTATATTTAGAAAAAGTGGTACTTTCAATTCTTGGATTTTATAATTAGTTCCTTGCAACATGAGCACAGAACTTTTTGCAAATACATGAAAGACAATTAATTAACCATAAATTTCTCCCTATAGTTTGTTATTATTAAAACATAAGATTTTGTAAGAGAACGGGTCATTTTGTCACAGTTCTGTATTGGAAAAACTTGTGGAGAGAACTTGTGGTATTTTATTCTTAGCACTACCTACACTGCCAAACTACCAAGCATTAAATGCAGTCTAAAGTAATTTTGAAACTCTTCATTGCTTGTGATTTAAAGACCATCCTCTTTTACTAAGATGTGTGACATGTGTAACAAGAAATCATTAGCTAATTACTTAGACAAACATGAGTGTAAGTGCAATGTACTAAGCAGCAGTTTACTGGTAGAAATAACTATGTTGTCATGTAAATAACCGGTACTTTGTCCCCAAAGGTACAGGAAATTTTGTCACATACATTATGAATACAGATCTGGAATCTACAAAATTACATGTAACGACTGCAACACATTTTACATAGGAAAAACAACCACGTCATTTAAAATAAGATTTGCACAACATTACAGAGCATTCAAAAATAAAAAATAAAAAGCATCAAATGTAGCAGAAAACCTAATTTCACATGAACATGAAATAACAAGTTACAAAAATAACCTAACCATACTTCAAATAAATGATAACCCAATAGAACTAATCTCACTAAAAAATACCATATCTATAAAAACATACACAACAATTTAATGAATCAATAGACAACATATGCAGACAATGTACTTTTCAAAAACATCATGCACATGGCACAAAAAGAAACATATATGACACCAACAAATATCAACATCACAGACCGAACAATCATATCAGAAAAATAGAGAAAATTAATTCAGTGAATCGACAATGGTCAAGTGACCGAAAGGTGCCTCATCACATAAGGTAAAAATAATTACACTAGTGGTGGAATAATTGTTTACAAAAATAACTTTATAAAGTCAGTGCAACGGAAAAATAATGGACAGCGTGAAATATCTTGATTTTACCACGATATATATTTTAACAATATATATATATATATATATATATATATATATATATATATATATATATATATATATATATATATAATTGATACCTTTATCTTCAACATCTTACCACCATCTAGTAAACACAAACAAAAGAAATAATATCTTTCAATCAATAAATCCCAATGACAGAATTGAACATTTTTGGCATGAAACATGTTATAGACATATGTTTATTTTTAATATTGTCATGTATATTTTTAATATGACAGCTTAACTTATATAAAATGTGTGACTTTTCACAACATTGTTCCTTCAAAATTTCATAAAGATCATTGTGATAAACAAAGACATGAATTAATTAATTTATAGATAACGGCAAAAATATAGGTACATCAAAATACCACATCTGTTTCCTTCTACTGTTAAAATCATTACTAACTACATAATATGTAAGAAAGAAATATCTCACCTGAAATCTTCAAAGCTTCTTCACTAGGTCGTCTCTTCTTTAACTTTTGTTTTGAGTTTCCAGTAGTGTCATCAACAGATTTACGTCTCTCAGGAAATGAACGCTTCCAGGCAACACTGAACTTTCGACTTGATACTTCTACATTTGGTAACCAACGACAGGCGTATAACACCAATGCAAATACTAATACTTCTACTAATATAAGCACTCCATGTTGTCCTAACAGAGATGCCTGTTAACAAATATTTTAATTTTATAAATAAAGATTTACCAGTTTATCAAGTTATGATTATTGGTCCTGTGAGAATATTTTTAAAAGCTAGAGATTCTCCTGCCTCAAAATATTTTATATAAGAAAAAACTGCACTATTAGCAGTAAATATGACTAATATAGTAAAAAGCCTACTAAGATTAGAAAAATTTTATAATTCTTAGGTAGGATTATAAAACCCCCTGGTACAGACCATAGCAGACGTTAGCAGGGTCATGTATTATAATAGAAAAGATACAATTTTAATAATTTTATACTTTCAATAAACGTAATATTTTTACTACGTGAAAGCTTGATAAAAAACTGGTGTAATTCTGGTGTGATTTTGAGTAATATCTCATATTAAAAGATTTTAAATACTAGTTTTAATCATTTCTAAAATGTACTTAAGACATCGCTGAGGGAAAATATTAACGACATTAAGATAAAGAGAAAAAAAATATAATAATATAAGACATGTGGACCACTTTGTGATACTCTTTAGTAGCATAAAGAAATTAAATTCTCTAATGGTTAAAGACTAAAGAGAGGTCTATAACATGGGCTAAAATTAAGAATCACAAAAATAAATGAATATTTTATAAGCATTTTTTATAAACAAACATATAAATTAATATGTTATAAACAGGGATGGGCCGATTTCGATTCTCGATTCCAGGAATCGTCGATTCTAGGTGGTATCGAGGAATCGTCGATTCTTTATCATAAAAGTTTCGATTCCGATTCCTATTTTGTTAACTATTAAAATATGTGTGTGTGGAGTAATTTATTGGAAAAATAATTAATTACCAACTATGTCTTATTTATGTATTAGTTGATTTGAAAGAATTAAACGATAAAAGTAAACAAAAATATAACGAAAATATTATTATTTATGAAGCAACAGCAATCAAGATCGTAACCATTTCTGGTTGTTTGACATCACTCGTCTCTATCTCTCTCTCTCTCTCACTCACTAGAGCCGGTTCGATACTCTCTCTCTCTCTCTCTCTCTCTCTCTCTCTCCCCCACGTGTCTTACTGCAACTGATTTATAGATGTCAGAACAAAACACACAAAAAGTACAGTAAAAACTCGATTAACCGTGGCCATGATGGTTGAGCGAATAGACGGATAACAGAAACACTGTTTTATTCCTTCGAAACTTAACCTCAATAAATTATATTATAGATAGATATCACTCTCACAGTAATGTAATATATTTGGGAGCGAAAAGAAAATACACGATTGTAAATGAAACTATTTATTACATGATAAACAGATCCCCACAGTAGCTACAAATGTAGCAAAATAATGTACAGTAATATAAACTTACAGGTGAAATAGTTCGTGTAGTTTAACAAACAAAGCGAACGCGTCACTGCACCTTAATACTTTAGCTGCCGACCACAATATCGGCGTTTTCATAGAGAATTGCCCAAATATTTTAAGCTCATTTTTAAATAATGTGTTCTTATACTCTGTTCCCCTATCATATCTAAGTATGAATATACGTTTCTTATCATAATATTTATAAAAATACATGTCGGACCAACTGGCTGAACATAGTTTTTTCTTAACGTATATAAACTCAGTCCGACCAATTGACCCGGCATTGTTTTTTATTTAATTAAATTTTATTATCTGTGCAACACTGTTTTGATATTTTTTGTGTTAGCAAGAAACAACAAAACCATAATTTCATGTCCGGTTACCCAAATTATAAACTGACTGGTGATAAAAGTGTTTTGGCGCCTGTCACTAAGACACGTAAACGTGTCACATGTGATTGATTTGTGAGTTTATAAATATTTTGAATATAGAACTAAAGTGTAATATATTCTCTCTCTGATAAGTAATGCTACAGGTCCAGTAAATACTATCCAAGATTCATATTAAGTAAAAGTTTTAACACCAAATAATTTACTTGTTAAGGAATTTATGTTATAATTTACTTCCTAATTTTACTAAATTTTCTAATTTACTTCTTAGATGAGTTTATCTAAGTGTATCAGTGTTTGTACTTAACTTTCACAAAGTCCGTTTTTAAGGATTATTTTACAACTAAATATTTAGTCAATATTTCCGACTTGCTTTTAAGGTTTTGTGAAATTTTGAAAACAGTAGTTTTGAAAATCATTACAATACGTTATAACAAATATGTGTCTCGGCCCGTAACTACGAATAAAAAGCTCTTAGAATAGCTCTTATCTATCAAACAAAAACTATCGTAATTATATCTGTAAGTAGTGTGAAGCTTGTTGTTAAATACTGTGCCTTAATTTTTCCAAAAGTAGCAACACCAGCTGAGTAGTACTAATAAACATAAAGCGTTAAGAGGCCCGACGGTATTCGGTTCAGGGTACTGGCAGTCGCATCAATTCGATGACTGTTAACAGAAACTGATTTTGGAAAACCACATAATATATCAAATATGAAAAAGCACTTAACAACATTCACTTTGCCCAAATTTATCAACAAAAAAGATTTATACTTGAAGAAACTTTATCCTCAGACACAGGACCTACAAGTGATAGTCGGTTAAAAATCAACTGGGATTGAGTAACAAATACAAAATAGGCCTGAATCAGTTGCACTTGTTCCAGACACCTGCAGAAAAAAGGTCCCACCAGATGTGGAGAAGGTATGCCCCACTAATCCAGAATGTTGAGGAAGAAGGTACCCCAGGGGAATTGACAGTAGAAGAAGAAGTAAACAATTATCTGGGGGAACCATTAGCCAGTCCAGATTGTGATGTTGGGAAGTATTGGGCAGTACAAAGTGCCAAATACCCTCATTTAAATGCAATGGCAATAAAATACCTGTCTGCCCACTCGCGACAGTGTTTTCTGAAAAACCTTTCTCAACTTCAGGAGTTATATATGACAAGCGATGAAACTAGCTTGACCCACAACGTGTTCAAATGCTTGTGTTTTTAAACAGAAATGTACATTACCTGCCAGACTTTCAAATATTAAAAACTATTCTATTTGTATTAATTTTTTACTTTTTATGTTGTTTTTGTTTTTAATTTTTGTTTTGTTTTGAGAGACAATGTAAATAGGCTTAGGTACTTTTTCAAACATCATAAAATAGTGTAAAGTTCACATTTTTAACTTTAAAATAAGTCATTACTTTTATCTGATATGTTTTTATGCTTTTAAAAATTCCTATTGATAAATCAAGGTTGAAGGTTTTGTGTAGCCTATTACATTAAAACAGAACTTATAAAAGGTTTTGCCATATGACAAAGATGTTAACTAAATTAATTATTAGAGAACTAGCATGTAAGCTAATATAACTTGAAAGAATCAAGAATCGAACGGAAAATTTTAGAATCGGAATCGAAAATTTTAGGAATCGGCCCATCCCTAGTTATAAATAAACTCAACAACCAGCAGAAGAATTGGCATAAGAATCAATATTATGACCAAATAATTGAACTAGTAGAACCATAAGAATGGAAAAGGTTTCATAAAACAGTTTAACCCTACCTCACAAAATAAAACTTAATGTTATATGATTTTATTACTATTTTATGGAATGGAAGCATGGATGATGACCAAAAGTCTAATATTCCACTAGGACATCAAAAATGCTGAGTCCTTAAAAATGTAGCCTTGTAGATGTGTCTTTCGAACATCAAGGACTGAATGTCACCAAAGAACTATTGTGTCAGTTGGGTAGAGAAAAAAAAACAGGAATGACAACTAAGAGACAAAAACTAAAATATCTTATCTTTCTTGTGTGATTAAAGAATCCATTATGACCCTCAGTAAATACAAACATTATTTAGTTGATTGTTCAAAAAAATATTGACAATTAGCTGAACACCCATTAAGACAATCTTGGATCCATAGCTTGCATCTATCTTGGTTCTGTTCATCATCTGTCTAACTATTCAGATTGGCCGAAAATAAAATCATAAAATTCCCTTGGCTATTAACGTTGGCACCCAAATGTATATGAACATACAAAGCACATGATAAAAAACAAGAGTGAATCTCAAAATAGTAATTAGCAAAACACATTTTGCGAAGTAATTTTTTTTCTCATAAGAAGTAGAAGTTATACCATACTCTTTATTAAACTTGGTGAAAATATTTCAAAATATCTCTGATCAAGATGTTTTGCTGAAGTTCTGATAGTTCAACAAAGAATCTACGATGATTGAAAATTTGCTTTTTGGAATTAATACTATAATGTAAACATAAAAACGCATGAGTTTGTAAATGACTTAAGAGTCAATGGTCAATAGTTCAGTTTATAGGTCCAGGTTATGAATTAACAGTTCATAATTACAAACTTGAATCACAATCAAATCAAAGCATAAGAAATGAATATCGTACTGAGATGCATAGTTTTAAACACATTTCCTCAAAAGGGAAATTCTCTAGTAAAAGGGGGACATCTGGTAACTTTAATATATAGTCACCAGTTATATTTATGATTTACATCAACTACAAACATAATAACTGAACTGAAACACCACAAAGATTACTTTTCTGTACTTACTTTATACTGCCAACTATCTCGTTCATATAATAAAGTTTCTATTATAACTGTAAGATCAGCTACTTTTTCAGTAAGTTGCAATAACTGTTCTCCGGTTTTCTCTTCTCGCTCCTCTCCACGTTTGCGTTCCTCTGCAGCAGCAACCAAAGCCTTTTGCATTTCTTCTACTTGTCTCTTGTATCGGCGAGATAATTCCTCTAAATACTGCCCACTCAAAGACATGTTACGTTCTAGAGCCTACAACATAATCAATTAAAAATTGTACTATCCTATTAACAGTTACATTATAAAATAACAAGATGTTTGTCAACATATTTTTAAGAAAGAAAAAAATTAAGATTGCAGGTGTCTTATATTATAAAAATCAAGGCATGTAAAATAATGTGTCAATTCTAATTATATGTTTTAGAGGTTTTTAAAACATCTAAACACAATATTCTAAAGATTATGGCAGTAGTTTTTTTAAAATATAATCTAATGTACTTCGATTACAAAAACTGGAGGTAATTGACACAAGAAATAATCACCAACATTCCTTCAAATGTACTTTCGATGATTTGTACCATAATCAAATCAACATCTGGAATTTCAATTTCATTGTCATTCTCTACTTTTATCAGCTTTTAAAAGAAAGGGCTCTATTATCACATCTCATATAAAAATTCTACTTACTTTAAACCCCATACAAGTTCAAAAACACAAACTACAAATCACTCCTGTGTTTAAAAAATAACATGGTATTTGTGATTTTGCTTATTCATGGTTGGCAAAATTACATTATTTCTGCTAATATGTATCGTATTTTAAAACAAATACAAAAAATAGAGCATAGTTACTACAGTATAAAGATTGTAGGGTAATATGTTCTTGTGTTATTTATTTCGTACAGGACAGTAGTTATTTATCACAAAGAAATCTGATTATTCTCTCAATATCCACTGTACACTGGTAAACCTATTACTCAAAAGATGGGCATTTCTTATTTATAACAACAATCTTTCAAGTGGCGTTACGATCCCAGACAAACAACAATGAGTCAATCCGGTACCTGCATCTAACTCCACACATACTAAGTTTAGCAACACTACTGTTTACTTACTGCTGATTTAGTAGTTTTTTAAATCCAAACATCGATAATTGTATTCGGTGGTCGTAGCTAACTCATAAAACACTTATTCAACATATTTTTTAAAAATCTTTTTTTTAGAAAGGCTATACAGGTGACCAAGTTTTTAACGCAGATAAGACTGGACTGTTTTGGAGAATAACGTCTTCACAAACTTTCTTATCTAAGGAGGAGAAATCTGTTCCAGGGTTTAAGGCCACAAAGGATTGTTTGTCTGTTCTACTCTGCTGTAGTGCTAGCAATTACATGATGAAACCAAAGGTGAAACAATAACAAATACTGAAGTTTCTTGATGTAATCATCTTAAATTCACTGATTAAACTAATTTTAAACTACTTAACTAAGTGAATACGTAATTGCTTACTTGCTGACGCATTTCAAAACAGTTGTTCCTTTTACGAAGCTAACACTCTACTCAAGAGTGTTAGCTTCGTAAAAGGAATGACTGTTTTGAAATGCGTCAGCAAGTAAGCAAATTACGTATCCACTTAGTTTGGTAAGTAGTTTAAAATTAGAATAGCAAATATGTATCTAATCATGTAGTACATAAATATACCATGCTGTATTATAAGTGTACAGAATAGCTATAACTAATGTTAACAATTTTGATGGGGAACGTGACCCCCCCCCCCCCTTCCATATACAGTCAGTTTCAGTATTCGAGGTAAGTTCGGTGAATAACGTAATCCCAGAGAATAACAATGTATTATTGTTCACAACAAAGATATAAGAAACATAAACCAGGTATGCTGTACTTGTATACATATATTAACACAAATTCAGACACTCTACATGTTAAATAACACTAGCAAAACACTAAACAATACAGAAATATTAAAATACAGGCATCACATAACAGAAAAACATATTTCAAATGATTACACCCGCTTTAAATGTAGCAACTTGTACAACTAGCTTACCTAAGACACTCCTATCATACCCATCAAATCTTACCACCTGAGGTAAAAAATATCAGTATTATAGTAGTTGCATCATTGAAATGACTGTTTCAAAACCTAACAGTATTAAAAAAAGTTATCCAAGTTTTTCACTTACTTTCAAAGTAGTTTTAATATTTTAGAACAAAGTATTTAGTTATAGAGTAATTTAGTAATACAGCAGAACCTCATTATAATGGACCCTATTAAATTGGAATTTCTTTATAATGGAATATGCTTTGAAGATAAGTCATGTCCAAACTACTAACCATGTAAGCTCACTCTGTATAGCCTGTATCAGTGTAGTGCCTAAATAGTTGCTGATCCAATTCTATTACTAATAATTTTAACACTAATATATCGAGTGATATAAAGGTGTTGAAAAAATCTGTGCTCTAAGCTGCTACAAAAGTGAGTGACCCTTAGAAATGTAAATAATGTAAACATTTCGGTAACTTTATATAACTGTTTATATTTCAGTAAAATTTATCAAGTGTTGACAATTGTTTCTTAAACACCTACATGCTGACGACATACACACTGACTTGAGGTTTGGCTTTGGTACTAAACAATCTCAAAATACTTTTAACATCAATCTGAAGATTTCTAATAAGGAGAACAATTTTTTTCAACACTGTCAATGAATTTCTAGTTACAGTAGGAGCAACAAATGTGATAACTGACTTTTAATCACTGTAAATAAAATTTAAATGTTTTAATCAGTTTATTTCCAACTTTTTACAGATTTTTCTCTGTGTTATTAGCAATTTTGTTAGTCTTTCATAAAAATTAACAACCTCCAACCCCAATTAGCGTTATAATGAGATCTACTGTATAACAGATTCCCCTCTCAATATTTATAGTAAATGACGTAAGAGCTACATAATGAATAATTTTAAAAGAGATTAATTAAAGTATAAATAATACAAACATTCGGAAAGCTATATAAATGAGGCATAGTAGCAAGTAAAATTAAATTTTAACAACATTTGCATTTTATAATAAATATCTAAAAAACAAGAATTAACAAACAGTAACTAATTAAGAGCAAAATTCAACATAATATATGTAATTTTACCTTGATACGGTTTGCCAAACGAACAAAAACTGATTCTTTCTGTGGTGGTATGACTGTAGCGGGTTCTGGAAGATTTGGTACTACAGCTTTCTCAAGTTCAGAAAACAGTGAATCCAGTGATAATGGATCAACGGTAGTTTCATCAGTTACTTCTATCAGAGAAATGTTTTCTATTTCTAAAGGTAAAATGTCTGGGTTCAAGTCTGTAAGATAAAATGAAACACTTTTACTTTTAATAATTTTAATAAAAACTCAAACTATGGTGGCAAGACTAGAAACTGAAACTATCATAAATAATGATTAAGAGGTTTTTGATTTGTTGGTCATTTTTTAAAAACAATTTTGTTATATAATAAATAATGCATTTATAAAAAAAAAAAATTTAATTTTGATCTTAAAATATTTTGATGAAAATCTGTAATAATTTTGTGATAAAAATTAATTTATGTAAACAGACATAATAATACTGTATGTATCAATTCTTCTATAAACATTTTTTTTTTGTAATCTAAGTATTAAGTATAATATTTTTTTACAGGCAAATTTTTGTGCTAGAAAATATTACTGGTGTTGGTTTGTTTAAGGTGTTATTATATTACAAATTGAAAATGACAATTTTAATTTGTTCATTTTATAACTTATAGATTTTTATTATTTTAAAATTAAAATTGCTGTCATTAAAGAAGCAACTTGTGAAAATTAACTCTTTAACTTTTAATGCAGAATAAAAATGACCTTTTATGATTTTAAAACTAGGCCATATTTTAGAAACTGTTATAAAAATAGATTCAACTATATTGTATCTACAAGAAATGGAGATAATTTTTATTCCAGTATATTAATATTGTTTCTATAATAATGATAAATATCAGGAAACCTATCTACGATTGGGTCATACTCCGATTGAATCCGAAACTTTAAACATTATGTTTCATGGATAATGTGGATTATCATTTGGCAAAAGAATTGAAACATGCAGTATGCTTCATGGCAACATCGCCGTAGGCCGTGTTAAGCATGGCAAATGTTTCTGTGGCAGATTTCCCTAGTTTTACACAAAATTTCACAGCAATTCATTGCTCCTTCAGGCTGTCCATTTTAAAATCCAACAAACGAAAAAAAAACTCTTTACTAAACTGCGTGTAACTCATCAACAAATTAAGATATCTGCGACTGAAATACCGCGTTTTAATCAGCTGATTTATACGAACCTAGAGACACCAAACGGATTCTCCTGAAACTAACTAGAGCCGCGAAATTCAAACAGTCCGCATATTTTTTGAACAGACCTCGTACCTTTAAAAAACTAAATATCTTATAATCTAATATAAATCAAGATGTTACTGCAACAGCTCAATATAATATTTTCAACATTTAAAAATCTCTATATTGAATGTTGGTTTTGTTTAAAAAGTTACTATACAGGAACTTGCAGCATAAACATTACTGTGCATAAATATAAATTAAGTTTCATGTATAGGAGTTATTATTACTCTAACAATGTTATAATGGGGTTTGTATGACATTAAGCAAATATGAAATACCTTTGCTATCATTGAACTCCATTGTTGCAGTAGGTTGGACAACAACTGGTTTCTCAAGTGTAATGTTTTTTGCGAGGATTGTAGCATTGTTTCCTTGAGGGGCTTCTGCAGGCGCTGATAAATGTTGCTCTTTGGTCAACGTTTTTGTAGGTTTTATCTGTCCTGTAGGAACATGTTCTCCATTAGAGGTTACTGTTGGAAAACTTGATACAAGATCTGGAGTATTTGGGGCTGTAGTATGAATGTTGTTATCCATGTTGCATGTAGCAGCTGGTTCTAGAAATACTCCTTCCAGTGTATTGTTTCTATCCAGCTGGGTCTTATTAGCTTCTTGTGGTTGTTCATAACTGATATTTAGCACAACCTTCTTTTGACCAATCTTAAAAAATAAATTAAAACAAATGAAATTTGTTTCATATTTCATTAATTTATAACTATTTTTTTATTAAATGGTAAAAATATTTTTGAATATGTAATATTTATGAATATTATTAGGAGGATGAAGCACAATTCTAGATACATTATCTTCCTTAAATTCCACAAGGCTTGTATAGATTGCTCTTCAATCTCTTCTAAACCTTGCTAATGGTATAAAAACGTGTATTATTGTTAAAAAAATTCTTCAAACCCATTCAGCAACTCTGGGAACAATGTAAAAAGTACTATGTTTAATTTAATACTGTTTAATTAGAAACAAAATTTTTAATAATCACAGTTTCAGAATTTTTAAACTCAATAAGACATGAATGTTGATGAGGATCTCATTTCAGCTTTTAACTATGTTCCAAATTTTAAATGCGTTTCTTCAAATCATATAGGTTTAGAAAGTAAGGTCTGAATCACCATCGCTAATTGAATATTGCATATGATCGTGCATGTACAGCGACTTTAGGCAAGCATTGCTCATTAAACAGTTTCATATGAATTGGTATTGTTTCAGAGTACTGATCACAGCACCCTGTTCAAAATATTTAAATCAATTATTATCCTGCCTATAGTCAAATACTTTTAGTGATTTGGCTTTAAGAGTTTGTTTAAGAATGTTTCATCATGAAAATTTATTGACAATGCCCCAATGGGATGACTGACAGCAAATGTCATAAATGAGTGAAAGAATTTTAAAATAGATAAGAAAATGTGCATGATATACTTTGCACAAAGTTGTTTCAGAAAATCGTGAACAAACCAATTCTGCCATTCAAATCCAAAATCTGATCAGATTTTTTGGGAAGGTACATATTGATCATGCTCCATATAGACCAGACCTGGCACTAAGAGATTTTTAAGTGTTCTGCTATCTGAAAGAGTTTATGCAAGTGCTTCACCTTTTCTTTAATATTAATAAGAAGCATTTTCCCTCAAGTATTGCGATCTCAAAGTGAATGAAGATGGGTTATCCTTAAAGGAAGTAGACTTGAAACAGCCTTCTATTACTTTAGGCATGCAAAAGCTTGTAGAATATAATGACAACTGTTTGAAAAAACAATGGAAACTATGTACAAAAATAGAGAAAATGTAACGAATGAAAAATAACTTTTTTCCATAGTAATTTTCATGGTTTATTTTATAAGAAATTGAACCTTAATATCGGGAGGTCATTGCAACTTACTTCTGTAATGATTGTTAAATTTCCATTAAAAAATTCACAATTATTATTTTTTCTTTTTTACTCACAGCAAGGACGTTACACAAAGCAGATAATGTTTCTGGTAGTAAAACTGATTTTAGATAATCAATAGCTTTAGGTTCATTAGTTATAACTGGTTTTTCTGGATAAGGTGCTCCACTTCTCAGATCCAAACCTAGTGAGGAACAAACTTCACTGTTTAATAAAGTATTTCGCAAAAAGTCATTCTGTAGAAAAATTTCCAAATCGTCTCTTTGGCAGCTTAACAAGTGATATACCCTGAAACACAAGTAAAATAAATTACTATATTTTTTGGATAACAAATCATTATAACTTTTTTGTTTATGACAATAGAATTCTTTAATGTAAAGGTCATGGAAGTACCAATGTCTTATTTGTTAACTATGTATTACTATCTTCAAACTTTATCCTATGTCTTTCTTTATATTTTTATGTGTAATTTCACTTCATATGTTACATTTCATTTTATTTCTTTTTTTTATGTACTGTATTTGTGTGTGTTTAAGGACAAAGAGTATATTAAACCATTTTTTGTGAATGTTGATCAAATAGTGAGATACATAAATATCTATCTCCCAGATTGGTAGAACATCATGACTTATGTGTATAGTGTCACATTACTGTCTATTGGAGTTTCAAAGAGGAGTAACCCATTACATTCCTTTATGATTAATAATAATATAAAATAATAATAATAAATTTCTAATAATAAAATAATCAGAAACAGTTGAGTTTTATTAATTCTTGTGGAGTTCTACCTAAGATATCTAGTTAAAAGAATTCAAATTAATTTGTTTCTTAAACAGATTTATTTTAATTATTTAAGAAATATTCTTTAACCCTTTGATTAGCAACATGAGCCTGCCCTGATATGGCCCCTGGGAGCAACATATTCTTGAAAGATATTTACACTTTTTCTTTTTTCTAACTCTTTCTTTATTTTTCTAGAATTTATTTAAATTATGGCAATTTCTGTTATTATTTTCATTTATTTACTTATTTTCTCATGTTAACCAAGCTTTACCTTACGTTTACTATTTCTTTGCTAAAAATTATCTCTTAATCTTTTTTTTTTTGTAAAATACCTATTCATTGTAAAATAGCGCACAAACTTCGAAACAATCTGTAAATGTGTGGGAAAATACACAGACTTTGGACACAAAATAATGGTGACTATGTACTCTATGTAGTATTTATTGTCTAGATAGTTGCAAATATTCAACCTAGAATACAGTACAAAAGACAGGAAAACAAATCGAAAACGTGCGGCAATGCTAATCTGGAAAAAATGGTAGTAAAAATGGCTGGCCGTTGCGCGATCTCATGTACTGGTACATGAATGCTAATCAAAGGGTTAAAATGATGATGTAAACATTTGTTTTGTGAAAACTTTGTTTGACTTTTCAATTATAAAAAATTTAGTAGAGGTGTAAATAAAATGTAAAACTATTTTTAAAATTAACAAGAATGTTTTTCTAGACCTAACTAGTTTTAATATTTAATCAGATATTTATAAAAATTTGATAACTAAAGTGATATTTTAAGAATGAGAATTAAATGTTACCATGTGGGAAAAGTTAAAGTTGCATATGAATTATTCATAAAAATACAGACATTTTAACAAAAATCAAGCCAAAGGCAAAGAAGCAGAAGTTGACTTGATAAATTTAAAAGCTCTACACATATCAGGTTGTATTAAGTTAAAGTAAGTTACTTAATATTGATAGTCGATCTTAATATAAAAAATTATGCAATTTTTTTAACAGACAAATTGTGATGAATGTTCAATCAACTAAATTGAATGGTCTATTGTAATTAATTTGTTTATCAATGACAATGCATACCTGTTATACATTTGTTCTGAACAATTAACACATACAACAATATAGGATGGTGTTGTACAAGCTTTGTCATCTTGTTGTTGCGTTACATTATCAACAGTAAAATCCAAATCCTGTTTTGTTGATTCTTCTGGTGTTTTGACCAGCACTTCTGCAGCTTTCTTTACTATACTAAGTACTGCATCTCTTGCACTGCCAAACAGATTCTTTGGAGCATCATTTCCTTCTCCAGCCAATACTTCATCATCGTCATCATCATCATCATCATCTACTACTGCTGATGATGCATGATGAGCCTCCACAGTGTCAAGCACCTGATAAAAAACAATATGAAATGAAAAATAAATAGCAATTTTTGCATATTTTTTTAGCTTGGAGTATGTTTGACTTTTATATTATCTTTGATTTTTATAATATGTTTATCTTTATAAATTAATGTTGATTTAAAAGATGTATATTTTAGGATCTAATTTTGATTTTCAAATATGTGTGATTTTCTGATTTGATTTAAATATATCTAATATGATTGATTCTGAATTAACTATGAGTTTTTTTAATATGTTTATTTTTGTGATTTAATGCTGAATTTAATTATACGTGATCTAATGATTTAACTTTGAATTTTTATATTTGTGATTTTTAAAATAGGTTTGTACTTTGAGTTTAAATATGTGTGAAATTTGAGTTAATTTTGATTTTTTTCAAATGTTTTTTTTTTAGGGATAAAGTTTGTGCATTCAGGATAAGGTTAGGAGTTAAAACTTATGTTTTTGTTATTATTATTATTATAAAATAAATTATCTACATTTTTTCTAAAAGATTAAATGGAAGATGAATTTTTTCTTTTTTAATAAATTTGCGTTTAAGTGGTTAAAATGTTGAGCTAAGAAAATTTAGTAAAAACAAGGGGATAAATTTTCCGAGAAATTTTGATTTTGAATAAAAACATAGAAAGGTAATAAAGTTATAAATTTTTATAAAGGATCTTGATGATTATATGTTATAAACTGTGATGTTTTAAAAAATGGGTAATTGTTTATTATATCAGACACCTACGATATTTTGGATTATTGTTCAAAACCACCAAAAATGACGATATCCACGAATAACTTTTTTTTTCTTTGAGGAAAGTTACTTTCTTTTAATGAAAAATAGGGGAAATTTTTTTTGGCGGAGGCATAAGTTGTGAAGAGGCGCGGAGTGATACAAACGTTCGTGTCATCACGACTGCTGTGACTTCACGCAAACTCTACATTTAAACATATCTTGTGGATCCAAGAAGAAAAGTTTTAATTTAAATATTATATAATCTCTCTTCCATTTAAATATTTAATAAGTTATACAAGTATGCCTTTTACAGTTTACCTCTGTTACAGTAAATATTCAATGTTTTGGTATGTCAATCTCAATGGTAGTTGTGTAATACTAATTGAAGTTATAAGTCAGTATATTTGTAACTTCTCTTCAGCTGCTATTGTGCTTTAATAACATCGTTTGTCAACATTTTTGAACTTTATAAAGTATTACTATTCTTTCATCAATTTATTTGAACAAAATGAAGTATTATATTTTCAATACTCGCCGTTTATGGTTTAAATTTTGAAGGTAGTTGTGTAATACTAGCTGAAGATGAAAGTCTGTCTATTTTTAATTATTTGCGTGGTTATATGTACATTAGCTTAGTTATATGTACAATTAAAAGTACCATAGTGCGAAAAATATTACTTGCATGCATAATCGTATACACTTCAAACTTTGCTTCTATGTTGAAAAATTACAATATTAAACTGAGTTATGAAGAAGTACTAATTGTTAATGTTTTGAATTATTAAGGTTTTTGTTCAAAATTAATTGAATATATATATATATTAATTATTGTTTCAGCCTGTTTCTTAATTATTGGAAAACCCGTGTGCGACCAGTTGCTTTTGTATGTAATAATTTTCATTTACAAGTTTGGCTACATGTTCTTATTTTAGCGGCAGAATCCTATATTTGCTGGTTGTCTGTAATTAGGTGTGCATAGAATTTAAGTGCAATAATTTCTGTTTTGTGCGTGAAATAGTGTCTGTAAGTGATTGTTTGCTCCTGGTAAGTAGTTTTGCGGGATTTTAATAAATCTTTGTGTGTGGTGGAGGGTGAGGTAACGTTGATTTTTGCTATTTCTGCCACCTATGATATTTTGGAATATTGTTCAAAACCACCAAAAATGACGATATCCACACGAAATAATTAGCGAAAGCATAAAAATTAGTGCAAAATGGTTTCTTCTCGGATCCACAAGATAGGTGTAAATGTAGAGTTCGCATGAAGTCACAGCAGTCGTGATGACACGAATGTTTGTATCACTCTGCTTCTCTTCACAACTTATGCCTCCGCCAAAAAAATTTCTCCTACTTTTCATTAAAAAAAAGTAACTTTCCTCAAAGAAAAAAAAAAATTATTCGTGGATATCGTCATTTTGGTGGTTTTGAAAAATAATCCAAAATATCGTAGGTGTCCAATATAATAAACAATTACCAAAAAATGTTGTCTATTTGAAAAAATTGAGTATTAATTTTATTTCATCAAACAAAGTTTTGAAACAAACCTAAAACATGGTCACTAACCCAAGATGCTTTCAACAAACTCATTCCCTGGGAACAAAATCCCAAAAAGGTTAAATCTTCGTGAGTTAGGTTTTCTAAATTAAAGTCCAGTGACTAGTTCTCTGGCATATTCTGCCAAGCGCCAGCACAGGTTCTGGCTTAAGTCATAAATGCTTGTACAAAATTTTACCTGGCTTTTATACTTGCTGCTGCGGCCAGCCATGTATGTTATTGTGTGTGTTTGTCGTTATGGGTTTCCTGTAAATGTTGAAGCTGTGTTTTGTGTGTGGCTTTTGTTATGGTTAGGTCCAGGAAGTTTAGGGATCGGTTGGTTTCAATTTCTGAAGTGAAGTGGAGTTTCGAATGTACTTTATTAGTGAAGGTGAGGATTTTCTCACATTGTTGGGAGTTGCCTCTGTATAGTGTTATGATATCATCGACATATCTGTGCCAGTAAATGATTTTGTGTGCGTGTGTATTGTTTATGAGTATCTTGGTGTTTTCTATGTGTTGTAGAAAAATTTCGCTTAGGACACTACTGATAGGACTTCCCATGGGTAGGCCATCTGGTTGTGAATAGAAGTTGGAGTTGTGGGTGAAATAGTTTTGTTTGGTAATGGTTTGGAGGATGTTTATGATTTCGGTAACGTAGGTTTGAGGTATGTTGTTCCGTATTAACACGTTCAGCACGGCTAGCATTCCGGCATGCTCTGGGTTCCCTTACGAGGCACAGAGAGCATGCCGGTGCACTCCCAGCTTATTTTCTTAGCGACAGTGAGCTCACTCTCAGGCTAATTGAAACTTCTCTAGTGTCGATACGTTTGTATAAAGGTTTGATTTTTACGTCAGTGCTTCAAAAGAGTTTGGAGAACATTGTGCCTGAGTCGTTTTAAAATCTGACCATCCTAAGTTAACTTTTGATGCTTCAACTAAAACAATGATTTAGGGAGTTTTATGAACAGATTTAATTTGGTTTAATTTTAATATTTTAATGTTTTGCTTTAGTTTGAACCATTTAACGCGGCAAAATATCCCGTAAATACAACGATCATAAAAATTAACTAAGCTTTCTGAACTAACTAACGCAAGAATAAACGATAGCTGCCCTATTAGAGTGAATGAACCAACTCGAGGTGGGAACAGACTATTGTAAATATGAGTCATTGACAAAATGCTTGGACGCCCGAAAACCTAATGTGTCAACATAAGATTGTAGTAAACAAATGTCAGCTAATCTCGGCTATAAATAGTCTCGGACGTGACATATGTATTATCTATGTCTCCATTTACATTATCGATCTCTATGGCTTTGTGAAACACATGGCACAAACAAAAACAAACATTCCAAGTTAAACCTTTAATGCTTATTTTAGTATGAAGTATAATTTAGTAGTAGTGTCTTTAGTTTTGTATGTAAATTATCTTTTTCTCTCTGTCTTTTTTATTGTGTTTTATTATTTGTCATACAGTAATTTATCATTTGTATTTCATTTTTTTAATTGTGGCCCAATAAATAAAACAATATTTTAGTGTCTAATACACTTTTCTGATGTCACCAATAAACATGTATATGTTAGAAATAAAATTATTGAGATGAAAACAACGCGCTCAATAATTAGATGCTACGACAAGCTATGCAACCCGCATAGCGTTCCACTGCCGTCAGAGGTGGAAGTTAATGAAAAACAGACAGTAGTTTGATGAGATCACCAATATCGCCGCTGTGCTGAAAGTGTTAATTGGGTTTCTAGATGTTGAGCGTTTTGGGTACGGGTATGTTGGTGTACATATGTCGAGTGATAGTAGTGTTGAATTGTGTGTTATGTTTATGTCTTTTATTTTATTTATGAAGTTTGTTCTCTTTTTATGTTTGTTTCTGTGTTCAAGTTTATGGATTGTTTGATTATTTTGTCCATTTATTTTGCTAGTTCATGTGCAGGGGTATTCTGGTAGTTGATGATGGCTCGAATAGGGACATAGGGTTTGGGAATTTTGGGGAGAGCGTGGAGGGTAGGTACATTAGGGTGGATTTGTTTTAGGTGGTATTTTTTTGTTGATAATGTATTCAGATGTATTAATTAGTTGTTTGATGGTTCTGTGATACTTCTCTTTTGGGTCTGTGTGTAGTTGTACTATATTATTATTTATTATGTAATCTTTGTCATTTAGGCTATTTGTAATTATAATTACTGTGGTGTTGCCTTTGTCTGCTGTGGTGAGAGTGATGTTGTTTAGTTGGGCTTTTTGTTTTATGTTTGCAGTGATTTTAATTTCACTGTTCATGTTTTCGTTGCTTATTTTTTTTTGTTTGGTTAGGTTTTTTATATGTCATGTCGAAGTGAGTCTTGGTCTTTGGTGTCGGTTTTTTGTATGGCTGTTTCAGTTTGTAGTATAATGTTTCTGTTTGTTATGTTATTTGATTTATAATGTAGGTTGTATTTTAGGTCTTTGTTTATTAAATTCATTTCGTGTTGTGTAAATTTGGTATTAGTGAGGTTAACTGTACGTGGGGTAGAATTTGTGTGTAGGTTGAGAGTATGTTGTGGTTTTTGTTTTACATAATAGTTGATTAATATTTTTGATGTTTATTATTTTATTAGTTGCCCAATTATTAGTGTCTGTTACCAATTGTAATGTGATTTCATTTCCGATCGTGTTGGCGAGATTTAAGTGAAGTTGGTGTAACCTATAATTTAGAAAGTCTTTATTTTTGTGTGAGGTTTTAATACTTTGTTTAATATAAATTTTTTCTGCTTTTTGTTTGGTAATTGTAGCTGCTTTAGTGTTATTGTTTGTTAATTTTCGCGTATGTGGGTAAACAAACAGAACACCAGCTCAACATTTTACCATCACATAAAAGAAACAGGACACAAATACCATAACCTAGAAATCCTACACATCAACAAAAAAAGGACCACATCTCAACACACTAGAACAATATGAAATTTACAGGCACACAAAAATACAAAGTACAAACATATTAAATGAACAAACGCAATACAAATCACACATACTCTTTGATACTATCGAAAACCTGCCTTTAAAACCATCACCGCTTGACCCAATATTCTCCAAACAGAAGACACTGATGAAGAACACCACAGAGCGATCGAAAACTTTCTGTCTCAGTAAGTTGTAACAAATTTATAAAATTTAAAGTTCGGATAGTTATAAACTATTGTTTAAGTGATTAATTAAGTTTCACCAAACCTAATGGACTACAAAATTCAAGAACATACATATTATGTATGATGTTAAGATGTATACGATTACATTAAGTTATAAAACTTCATTTTCTTTTACAATCAAATCTATCCAAACCTGTTATTTAACTAACATATAACAGTTAATGTAAGTAAAATAATATGCTTTGTTTTATTAATAAATGTCATGTTGATGAAGTTTTGTGGGTTCTTGTAAATTGGAGTTAATGTTTGAATTTTTTCAAATTGTAACCACTATTTACTGTTTGTAACATTTAAATCTTAGTTTTTTTGTTAAAATCTATTTCTAAGTAGCACATAAAAATTAAAGCGTTGATCCAAAATGTTCAAGTACAAATATGATATGGTTAAGTACATAAACAGTTAGTTTACCATTTGTATCTAATGGTAAAATGGAATGCATGCATAAATAGTTTTAATAGCATAAGGTAATAACCTTTTATCTACTAAAGGTTATTGACAGAATAAAAACAAAAGTAAATTACTAACATAAACTAATCCTTAAAACAATTCTAAATGTAGAAGGAGAGATGTCTTGACAATTAAGTCTATAGGGTGTTTTTTGTTTTTGTTATAGATAAATGTAAATGGAAGAAATATATAAGAAAAAATGGGATAGGGTACTTAGACTTTTAAAGGGACATAAACTGAGTTTATAAGAAACAATAATAAAAAAATTATGCATTACTATACATAATTGAAGATAATAGATCCAATTAGAAATATTCAATCAGAACACTAGAGAGAATACAAATCTAGGAAGATTTTAAAATCTGTGTAAGTCCAGAAGGGTATTAAGTTAATGAATAGGGGATGATGAATATTGAAGGAAATTTAGGTGCAGAAATTAACCTAAACTGAGGGCATGTTACTACAACCACTATGATGAAATAAATATAAAAAACATAATAGTAAAACTTTATAAATACTTAATACAAAAAAACCATTTCTAAAAATTACCTCAAACTCACTTGTTCCATACATTCGGAACAAAGAAACCGGACAATAGTGTTCTGATCCATAGTGTGAATGAATTTCCACTTTGACATATTTTCCGAAGAAGTTTGAACGATGCAAAGTGAAAGCCTGTATATTACGTTCATCCTGAGCAGTAAATGTTCCTGCATTTGTCCAATCCCGAGTAGGAAATCTATCACTTAAATATACAGTGAAGTCTTTTGGCGATGAAGAAAAAAGCTCAAAGTTGGCCAATTCAATCTAAAAGCAATTTTTAAAATTTAGTCATAGTTTTGGCTTTATGGAAAACATGTAAATCCATTAAATAGTTTATAAATTAATTCTTTTAATCATGCATACAGATAAACAACTCTCTTTAAATATACACATAATTAACAATCATGTATATGCATAATTGTTTCTCCCATTATAGGTCCATGTAGCTTGATTCTACTGCTCCTAAATGCAACTATTGTGGAATATGTAACCTAACTACAGATTATCCTTGACCCTTTAGCAACCATAATACAAAAATGTTTGAAAGAACCACTGGATGGATATCTTTATGGGTATTAAAACTACAGAAAAATTCTATATTTAATAATTCAAAAAACATCATTTTTTTAATAAAAGACCTCAACTATTTCATTTCCACAGGTCAATCCCCTGCTTGATTATAAAAAAAAAACATTCAATCAACACTGAAGTAGAATTGTTTAAGTTATGGCAGCTCTTTAATATTGCTTGCATTTAAAAAAAAAATGTCTCTATTTAATTGGAATCAGTAAATTACTAGGTTTTTAGTATATTTTCTAGATTCTTATAATAAAAATGAGAGTGGATAAAATATTATTGGGGAGTGACTGGAATCTATCATACACACAACATAAGAGTTCTGATTAACAACTATAAATAAAATTGCTATATGTATTTATGGAATTATTAAACAATTCCACACCACACTGAATAACTCAATAGATACATCTCTAATACAAATCAACAGTACATTTTTGTAAAAATATGAACAAAAATTATTTACTCTTTTATGTTTAAAACGTGTTAGTAAGAAATTATTATTGACTGAAATATAAGACCATATATGTCTAGTAATAAGTTAAAATTATTTAAATATGATTAAAGAAGAAAAATGTTAAACTTATATATATACATATACATACATATATTCAACACATTTTTATACAAGGCATGTTTAGAAAATAAGTACCTTTTTGGTACTCCACAGTTATTGTGTTGCAGTCAGTAATTGGCGCATTCACACTGTATACAGGTATCTGTTGTCAAGCCACAGTTACCATTGCAGATTCATTTGACACTGTTAAAAGTTATTTACTTGTGTTTAAATTGCCTCCTCCGATAGAAACTGCGGCCAACCGTGAAGTAACAAGTGTGATACATTTTTCTTATGTTAAACGCATGAAAACAGTTGACATTCATTGTGAGATCAGTGAAAAGTATGGGGGAAACCTCATGATGGATTGGATGATAAGAAAATAGGTGAGAGCCTTTTAAGATGGTCATATGAATACGCATCTCAAGGCCAAATGATCGGATCAGTCCTTCAGTTCAATTCGCTGTTTGAGCCCTGAATTTGCCCTAACTCAGCATGCCATGTCCTTTTTTTTTATTGCTCAACGCAAATGTGTTAAGGTCTCACAATAAGATACTGTATATTGTTTCACCTTGAGGTAAAAACTCTACAAAGAAAACAACTGTTATGTGCCAGAAAACAGTAAACATGATTTTTCTGGAAGAAAATATCTGCTTGAACTTTACTTTTTTAGGTGTTGTTGATTGGTGCCAGTCAATGGATTGTTGTTTTGATTCTAGTGTAACGCATACCACCCGTCTCTTCGCCAGAGATCATTTGGCTTAACAACTCGTCATCTTTCTGGTTGTACTGCTCCAGTATTGTGAGAGAACTGGCTAAACATTTATTTTTATGAATTTTTGTCAGCCGTTTCGAAACCCAACGTGACCACAACTTTCAGTACTACAAACGTTTTGTCACAAATTGTGAATTACACTTCTTGACTTTTTTGCAACAAATCATCCAATAATGAGTGAAGTTCGCCCACTTTGTTCCTCCACATGCACATTTGTACAGTCATTTCTAAATGGTTTCACCCATTTCCTTATCATCCCATCACTCATGATATTTTCTCCGTACACTTCACAAATCTTACGATGAATTTTAGCTGCTTTCAAGCCTTTAATATTAAGAAAACACATCACACTGCGTATTTTACCATTGGGATCATTTTAAACACTCGTAAAACAACAGTGAAAAATGGATCTTTAATGGCGACTGTGGTTTGCCAACAGATATTGGTTAACAACTTCCATGAGCCGATTGTCAACAGCAGAGCTATATGGTGAAATTTCAAAATGGTACTTATTTTAAAATCATGTCTCTTATCTTTCTTACTTAGTACTAATAACAATAGTTACTTAATTCTGTAGTAACTAATAATACAATTCTAAATAAGTTCTTTTGGCTTCTTCACCAAGTTCGTTCTTACCACAATCTTGCCTGACAAGAACGATTTGTATTAGCAAATCATGTTATAAAAATTTAATTTTAAAGAAATTACAAGAGTCCTCGCTCTTGTTTTGTCAACCTCATGTACAGATTTATAAGATTACAAGTAAGATTTTAAATATAAATACCTTCTACATAAATCCCAAAAAATTAAATCACTTATATACAAAAACTACACTAAGCATATTCATGACATAAAAAACTGTATAGAAATTCTTTGCAAAATATGTAGTTGAGGCAATAGATGAAGAAAAAATAACTGTTCTCGATTTCAGTTTTTTTCAAATGAAAGTCAACTAACCTAAACAAAATGAAATGAGATCTCTAGAAGGTGTGTAAAGAACATAAGTTAGACTTAAGACATTTATTTTGAGATCTCAGACACAATTGTTTGCATTAAAATTTAGAATCCAACATAAGGTAAGATTATACAACATAATGATCTAAATAAAATATTTTACTTGTATGGAAGGTTATAAACAAAAATAAAATGAATGAAAGTCCTCAGGTAGCAAGGCTTCACTTTTTAGGAAGATGGCTGATCACCTAATTAATAAAAATTTTAAAAAAGATAAATTTAACATCATTTGAAACTCTAAAACATCAAGTTTTCTTTATAATTAAAAGCACCAAGTTATACCACATTCTAATACAGCTTTATAACAATATATCCACTAGGTTTATAGTTAGGATAGGTTTGTTTTTAAATAGGGTTTACTAGTAAGCAAGATAAACAGTTCATGTATAAGTGAAACATGGCCATTGTGTTCCATGCAGCAAGGCAATAATGTACACCGAAGTAAAGGCTAACATTTCATTAAGTTAGCTTATGTTACTGAAATTTATTTTGTTCTCTTTTATAACCAGGTGTATCTTTTCCATAAACTTTTTTTCATTTTTTCATTTTTAAGGCATCAATTCCAAATTGAATTTATTTATTTATTTCTCCTGAGGACCTTCTACATGACTAGGTTTGATTTTTTTTCCAATTCCAATGACGCCTGGATAACCAATAATTAGCATTGTAAAGGCCGATGTTTAAGAATGAAACCCACCTTTCTTGGTTGTATTCCTTCACATAGTTCAACAATGAACCATATACGTGATGTACAAGTGTTGAGCATATACTCATCACGTGATGATGACAATAAGGATCCTGCACTCAGAGCTTCTGGATTTGCTGCAACAACTTTCGCCCCACAATCAGGTGATGCATAGTTTTTGTTACGCATTTTCATACCACTTCCTGATGGTATTCCACTACCACCTGTCGTATTCTCATCTGAACAAAGAACATCATTTATTATTAACCATTAGGTTAATGATGAAATAACTAGAAATATTTAATATTTTATATTACAGTTAATTCTGGAAGCATAACACAATAGTGAAGACAGTATGGTAATATATTGCATGACTATTGTGTAACAGATAAAGATTTTAAAATATACAGAAATTTTTCCAAGATAATTATCCTGAAAAATAAACTAAAGTGATTGCTAATATCAATATCTGTAATGTAAATACTCTTCTAAAGAATGAGCATGATATATTTACACCATATTAGATCATTAAACTATTAGAAAATATTATTTAATAGGAGTATTACCAAGAAAATAGCTATCAATATACCTTTCTTCTTTTCTGCTTCTTCGAGTTGCTTCTGAGCCCATTCACTGAAGGAAGGTATGTCTTCATGAGCATCTTGTGGGGCAGCTATCTCTTCTGGTGGGGCTGTTGGTGATGTTTCATTACTGACAGATTCTTCCTCATCAGACACTGTCTCTTTATCAGGCACTGGTTGATTCTGAGGAGGTGTTTGTGCAACTTTTGGTTCAGCACGTACAATATATTGAGCTGAAGTGGTATTCGGAGCATCACTTTCTGACGGTAGTGGGAGTGGTACAGATCGAGGAACTGATTTATTCTGCACTGGTTGTTCAGGTGGTATTGATGATGATGCTGCTTGCTGTTGCAGTTCGCTTGTAGCAGAATCAACTAAAGTGTAGACTACCGCTCCTTCTCCACTTTCAGAGAATCTGTACAAAAAAAGGGATATTTATAATTTAAAGACAATTTATTATGATGAATTATTATTATTATTATTAAATAAATAAATAAATATATATAAATATATATATATATATATAAATATATATATATATATATATATATATATATATATATATATATATATATATATATAAATATATATATATATATATATATATATATATATATATATATATAAATATATATATATATATATATATATATATATATATATATATATATATATATATCACTTACACTATAATGGACTTGAAACAAAAATCCTACTTGGTATATATGCGAGTCGCCTTTAGAGGACTTTAATTACGTGTCCTCTTTTTCGAACATCAACTGAGTCCTCAGAATGAGCACACAAAATGAGAACACATAATTATATTCCTCGAAAGTCTACTCGCATGTATACCAAGTAGGATTCTTGTTCAAGTACAGTATAGTGCAAGTGATAAATGAATACAAGAAAACAGTGTTGAAAAGTAAATTTAAATATATATATGATATAAATATGTTATATATATATATATATATATATATATATATATATAATGTACTTAAACAAGTATCTTACTTGTACGTAAACCAGAATCTTACTTGATATATTTCGAGTTGACTTTCAAGAGCTTATCAATTGCTGTGCTCTCATTTTTGAGCTTTGTAGGAGTCTCTTCTACAAAGAGTAATTTTCCAGGCTCTTCTACAAAGCCTGAAAATGAGAGTTGGTAATTGTTAAGCTTTCCAAAGCCGATTCGCAAATATACCAAGTACATTCTTGTTTAAATATATTACAGTATAAGTGATATGTAAATACCAGAAAACATTGTTCCTAAATTGAAAAAAAATATGTGTGTGTGTATGCGTGTCATTACTTCTGAAACTGTTTATTGTAAAAACTTTAATAGGTAGGAATGAGGTAATCGATCAATTCATTTGTGTAAAATCTATAGGTTTGTAAAAGATTTTTTAAAACATTAAAAATTACACAAATTTTACAAATGTGTGCTATTTTATAATATTTCTTTTCCTAGTTTAACTGAAATACAAAGGGTTTTTTCTTCCAAACATTAAAATAATTATTTAAGGCATGCAGGTTGATAAATTATAATAAGAAAATATTTAAATTATTTCAATTGTTTTAAAAGCTATAATCTTTTCAATTTCTAAGAAACAAATATTAGCTTAAAATATTTTTAAACTAGAATTATTTTTATAATTTGTTATACAAAAAAAAGGTTTCAGATTTTTTTTACAAACATAAAAATAAATATACTAAATATAACTTTTGTTCAAGAAAAAACATAAAATAAATAAAGACAAAAGTATTTTTTAAAGTAATATATTTTATTTTTTTATAATTAAGTATATTTTACAATAAACATTAGGAGCATAGTAAAATCTGGACATAATATCTATTTATTGTTAGAATTCAGAAAAACTTATCTATTTTTAAGAAAATAATTGTTAAAGGCATTTTATTATTGATATAATTATTAAACTTGAACTAGTTGCTTTCATCATGAATCAAAAATTTTAATTGTAGTAATTAATTTTCCCATAGCTTCTGCAGTCACTACAGATGCATGGTTCATTAGGTCTGGACATAGAAAATAATTAGTTTAGTTTTTAAATCAACTCAATATTCTTATCATTCTAAGGACATAACTAGATAATTAGTGTATACAACATATCCTAATGTTTGTAACTGATATTAAATCTAGCTCAGTTTAAAGATAACAAATTGTGTACACATAAGACACCAGAACATAGGCTTGGTAAAGAGGGAAGTTGTAATACATTGTAGGATCTGAGCTGGAAAAGTGAAAAACAAGGCACAACATATGTTACAAAAAAGGAGTTAGATCTCACCGAACAAATAAACACCATGTGAAGGAGACAATGGCCAAGTACAGTAACGCCATATGCAGGAGTTGTCTGGAAGACAGAAAGTCACTGTGAGAAGAAACTGTAGAGATAACCATTGGTTCATGAATAAGAACAGCTATAAGCAATCATGTATAACTTATACTAAAAAGTAAATGAAATAAATAAATTTGTTTAATTAATTATGACCTATTATTATAGGCCAAAGAATGAAACACCCTCTAGCATTAAAACAATGCTCTAGATTTCGATTTTACATTGGAAACCTTTTCAGTAGTTAAACCATTTATTTATTGAAGTTTTAATATAGGATTCCATTCCAAATGGGAATCGAAAGAATGAGGGATGCTTTAGAACTATTAGAGGCAGTTTCCTTTCTTGGTATATAATTGGTCATATTAACCAAGTTAATTATGAACAATTGAATATATTTATAAAAATATTTAAATTTGATTTATTCACACAAATATACATAATAGAATTCTGAAATAATTTGCCCTAATTTAATTATATTTGGTCTTCTAGATTTAGGAGCTCTTTGAAACTTCTATATGTTAAGTTTCTTAAAATTAGAAATATTTGATTCAAATGTCTATGAGGGTTCCTCAGATTTGATCAAGAGACTTTTATTTTGTATTAACAATTTTCATGAGATATTCCGTAAAATAAAAATAGACAAAATTAATGAAAAACCTGTTACATATTTTGTTATTAAAGTTTTGTAAAAGATCACTTTTAATAACCAAATAAGATGGCAATATTTAAATTGAGAAAAAAATATTACTTTTATCAAAAATGTACAGAATCATTACTTTCCCCTGCAATATCTAAAAGATGTAAGTGTTGATTTTGGGGAGGATTGTTGGTAGAACTTAGGGATTGCACAATAAGGGATATTGCTTGGAACCACGTTTAATCAAAAGAAGGGTGTCTAAGTTGAATTTGAAAACATATATTGTCTTCAGAATATAAAATGTAAAGCCCCCATTATTTTTAATGTGAAAACAAACTAAGAATTAAGCAATTCTTAGAGCTACTCCTTAAAACATGGGTAAAGAAAAAATATTTCCAGCCGCCACACATTGGGCAATCAATATATTTTTATTTTATATTTCATTAGAAGAGCTTAGACTGACTCGTTTGTATTGTCTAAGATCTACACAGACAGTTTCTGAACAATAAAAATTAATAGACATATGAGTAAGTGCCTACAAAACCTTTGCAACCCTAAAATAATCTTCACTGAAATTTCTTTAAGGGTCTTAAATAATTAAAATTACTTGTAATTTGTTATATAATTTAACAAATTCATAATTATATTAACTGGATTTAAATGTTATGTAATATTATTATACTCATAGGCTATGTCCAAAAATACAAATATTTAACAGGCCTAAATTCGTAATATGTGAAACAATTTTTTTAGGACAAATAGTGTTGAGTATTACTAAGGCATTGAGCCTTAGAACTAGCAAAATAGTAAGTTTAGAACTTCTGTTTCCCATCTCAAATTAAGTCTCAGAAGAAAGGAACTATTGTTTTACCAGGATGTAATTTGTTAATTTGAACGGCTGTTCATTACTAATTAAGACAAGAAAACAACTTGAATAACTGAATGGATGGATGACAAATAAGTTAATTAAAAACTGGAGCAAAATAAGCTAGCTTTTCAGTATTTGATAAATATACTTCAATGTATTGCAAATTGGTCAGATATACACTTTTGATACAGATATAATACTATATTTCTAAAAGGAGACACACAAAGAATATAGCTGTAGAACTATGGGTTGTCAAAAGCTAGAGGTGGTTACAACATGGTGATACACCTCACTACAAATATTTACTTCAAACTAATGTTCAAACAGATTTTAGAATATTCCGAGAGTAAAATACCGCAAATTAAAAAGAATTTTATTTGAAAAAAAAGTCTGCAACTGTCCCAAAACTTCTCTAAGCTATTACTAGTTACAATCAATTATGTTTATGAAACATTTCTAAGACTAAGGAATGATATAAAAAATATGACGAGAATAACAGAAACTTAAAAATTTTACAAGGATTACTAATTATTTGGAATAATTTACTGTGGTTTGATAATAATAAATAATACCAAAAAATCTCTAACTGTCCTATAAGTCCTAAACTGATAATTGTTAAAAGAATACACACCATTACAATTATGGCATACATTATGTAACCAAAAACTGAGGAAACAAAACCAGATACAAACACGTGGACACAAAAAAAAACTATGACCTTTACTGCAAGATTGAGTTACTTAGTTCAGTTGAGTGAATCTAAAAACACATGAATAAATCAACGAACGCTCTACTTTAAACCGTGAAATTATACTGATTCCTGACAAACTTATGTTGATTCTAGCAATAGCCTGTTGCCATTCTCAAGTGTTACATTCAATGACAGTATTTGAATTTAAAATTAAGTTATTTGGTTGCTTTTCAAATGTATTGTGGTTTTAAATGTTTTTTGAAGTTTGCACTTCAATTTCATTTACAGTTCAGGGGCATAATTATACACATCTGTTTAATACAGAGCAACAGAAAACAAAGCATAAAAAATTCAAAACTGGCATCTAAATGTCATTGTTATAAGTTTGATTTCTGTTGATTTATTACTATCTTTAAATAATGTTTATTACTTGGTACTTGTTTAGTTAAAGTTATTGGTTTAATTTTTTGTTTTACGACATGGGGAAACAATAATACTTCTAGTATGAAAGAAAGATTTGTTTCAATATCGTCTTATCAAAGTAATATTTCTCATATTAATATTTTGTTTTAATTTTTTACTTATTAAATGAGTAGATTTTTTATAAAAATAAATTTTTATAACTATCACTCAAAAATTTGAGATAGAATTGTTGGCAGCTATAAAACTTACTCCATAATAAAATAACAAAAATGTTTGAAGTTAAAATATACCACAAGAGAATTAAAGACCAAAATTGTTAGAGTGTTATGGAAATGTAAATGGGCATCAAACCTGACTATCTGCTTATACCTTCAAAACAGGTCTAATTACTTTCTTATATTGATCGCACACAATCTATCTATTCATAAATATATTATGATACCTCAACACTTATCACACCTTTAAATTGTTCAAGGGCATTTTGAAATAAAGTTAGTGCACTACAAAACTTTTTGTTTTGTCAGACCTAAATGCAATGTAAATACCATGTAATGGAGGCAATTAGAGAAGAAATTATTATTTTTTACGGTACATTTGAACAATATTATAGCGTGCAAGATATTTTTGTTAGTCTCAAAGTTTAAATCTATTCTCTAGCCAATAAAATGTGGAAAGATAGCGATGAAACAGGAGGATTTGTCGGGTGTTTAATAATTCTAACTTGGAGATATAAATTTGTAAAATATTTTTAAAAAATGCAAAATATGTAAATAACTAGGTATAAATTTTAATGAATGAGATAAAACAATATTTACAATAATATTAAACAATTACGTAGTACAGAACTATTTGATATCGAGAGTGAATAATTGTCTCTAAAATTTAAAGAGAACACCTCGGTGTTGGGCATTGCGTAATATATATATATATATATATATATATATGATGATGATGAATAGTTACTATCTGGAGTACATCCGTTCATTCTGCAGTCCATAAATTTGCAGTTCCGACGTTTCGCTAGAATCTCATCCAGCATTAACGAGGTGAACCCAACAATAGTATAATAAGAGCGAGTCAACTCTCTCGAACCACTCGCTCTTCTACTGTTGTTGGGTTCACCTCGTCAATTCTAAATGAGATTCTAGCAAAAGGTCGGATTTATGGACTGCAGAATGAACGGATGTACTCCAGATAGTAACTATTCATCATATTTTTCCATCCATGAAGGAATACGTATCAGCTTATATATATATATATATATATATATATATATATATATATATATATATATATATATATATACACTCACACACACAAGAATTGTGCATAAGCAATAAAAGAAAACAATAAGCAATGTTTTGATTATCTAAGTGTTGGTAGTCAGGTACGATGGACCCTTACATATCCTTACCCTTAGGAGCCTAGTATGGGAATGATACATTTCAAGATACTGATACATTTCCAAATTAGTCTATCTTGTGAAAAAAAATATTTGCCAAGTAAAGAAATGACCTCCAAATGAGGCCCACAGGTCTGAATAACATTAAAATTTAAAAGTAAATTAGGAGAAATGTTCCTTTAGTGAAATTATTGCTTTAATTAATACAATAAAAGTTGTTTTAAAAAAAATATCTATTCTAAACAAGGTTTTGGTACCTTGTGGCATTTTTTTATAAATTTAAATTCTATATATTCAAACTATTGCATAAACATTGTTTAAATTATCATAGTACACACGTAAAAACACTAATATTTAGTTCTCATCATTAATGTTCATTTTCATCGATTTGTTTCGCCATTCTCATTGCCATCGTCAGACTAACACTTATACAAACAGCTTAAATCAGTTATTGAAATAGATTCAGGCAAAGTATAGTTTAAATATATGCAAGTAATCGAGATTTGCAAATTCCTACAGCAATGAAGTAGTCTTCAAAGTCGTAAATAATTCTCTTATCCTTTTAGGTGTTTGGTCTTCTCATGAATAGTAAAACAACAAAATATACAAACTGTAAACAATTATGTTTGTTATTCCTTTGGGGAGAAGAATATATGGTGATTAAGGAAAATAGTTTTATTTTTAGACACACATTTAAAAGCCATTTGCTTATTTCCCCTATCCTGTCAGCAAAAACCAAAGTCATGTATTTTTATAATCAGTATTTTTCCCATGAAGGTCAAAATGTTTTTGTTCAATTCCTACTATTAGTTCACACTCTTCCTATATATGTTTATACTTGTTTAAACTTTCAATCGATAATAAAATACTTTTTATTCCCTCTCACACGTCTTCGACTCCAGAAAAAAAATTATACCGAGCAGCGCAGAAGTCATCATGGATACGAAAAAATTATAAAACCTCTCATTAACGCCCCAAAAATTAAAAATTTTGGAAAATAGAAATTTTCCCCTCCCAAGCACACATGAAACGTTACTATTTTAAAGTGTTGGCTATATTTTTTTGACGTAACTCGCAAAGTACATAAAAATGTAATTAAATTTGCTGTTGACTTCCAAATATTACAAATTTCAAAAAATAATGAACGTTAATTAAACATTATTACCACCACGGCTCCACATTTCACCCGGTGTTGAATTAATGTGTTACAGTTGATTTTGTTCAAATTTGTAATTTTTTGGGAGCCATCAGCAAGTATAATTACATTTTGAGGCATTTTGCGAGTTAGGCCTCTATTAAATCAAAAAAATAAAGCCAAAACGTTGAATTTGTAACGTTTTAGGTGTGCCGTGGAAAGAAGGAGGAACTGCTATTTTTCAAAATTTTTAATTTTTGGGGCGAGAATGAAAGTTTTTATAATTTTGCTACTTAATATTGGGATTCTGTCATATGAATAAACATATTTTTATTAATTGTAACTATTGAATAAAAAGTGACTAAAATAAACATTTACTTTGTTGGCCTAAGTAGGAATTGACTTGAAATTTTTTTTTATATTACTTGTTTTTTTTTAAATTACAAACCTTTAATTACATAAATGCTTGTAATACGCTTTTTTATACTTAAAACAAGCTAAGCCTGGAATGAAACAGATTTTTAATAAGTATAAAAAACTACTTCACTAAATCATTGTTTTGTAAAGGTAAGAAATGACTTATTAAAGATCCAACATCTGTACAATCAATCACAGCACTAAAAAAAACTTTTTTCAACATCATTTATTTATACCGGCCTTTATAGTTTAACTTCAAAATAAAATATATTAGGTATTTAATTTAGAAGTGATAATTACAATGCACGATTAAAAATTATTTTCTTCGTCTTTCGAATCTATAGACAAAGTATGAAAACGGAATAACAAATTTTTATATATATTTTGAGATAACTTTTGAATATCTCTTCCTGTTATGAAATGCCTTGTTAAAAATTAAGGGTGTAAATTGTTACGATACTAAAAAAATGCAATATTAATAATGTTTCTGCAAATAATCAAATAATCTTTTGGGTTTTGTGGAGGTAATATTATGATGAAGGAAAAACACTTTTTAAAAACTTTAAAATATATAGCATACTGGTGGATAAAACAAAACACTAAATTGCAAACCGCCAACATAAAAAAACACTTACAATAAGCAAGTTTTAATTAACCTTGCTTAGTTCTGGAAAACCAAAATTATACACAGAAGACGTTTTTCAAAAAGTCATAATTTTATTGAAACTTTAAAAATTCACTAATCTTATCAACACACGAACGAAAGCAAGGCCGAAATGAGTGCTCTTTTGTCAGTAGGTGATTACAGACTGAGACAGCCGCTTCAACACGAGTTGGTCTATTCACCACTTGCAACAGCTGATCAAGGCCAGCCTCAAAACCATACAAGTACAGCGCCACCTTGGGTCTGGCGGCTGCAAACGTGAAGTGCAACTAATTGTATTCTTATTTTAGACAAAACCATAAATACACGCACACTGTTGAATGTGGTTTCCAGAGATATTGTTGGGCACGTTGGCTGTATAGTTTTAGGTTAGAGAGAAACTGCTTTTACTTTCAGAGAAAGTTATGAACAGAGGAACGTGCAAGGTTTAAACACAAATCCATGTAATCCAGCAAATATCTACAAGCGTGATTTTTCTCATCCTTTAAAACAAGTAATATATATAATTAGTCAATTCCTACTTGGAGCAACAAAAACAAATTTTATTTTAATTAGTTTTTATTCAAAAATTATAATTAATAAAAATATGTATATACATATTACAGAATCACAATATCAAGTGGCAAAATAGAAATCCACATTAATTATTATTTGAAAAAAACTGTTCAAATAATTAATCCACTACAAGTGCCATCCACTACAAGTTTAAAAATATGTATTTGAACTTGAGTGGATGAATAAAAAATATTTCGTAAGCGATAAAAAATTTTAACACTATATATTTATTTATGAATAAATAAATATATATAAGTATATATATATATATATATATATATATATATATAGAGAGAGAGAGAGAGAGAGAGAGAGAGAGAGAGAGAGAGAGAGGGAGAGAGAGAGAGAGAACGTGAACTAATAGTAGGAGTTAATTAACTAATTTCTAATTATTTTATCCTCTTCAGCGAACATGTCTGAAAAGAGCGCTGACTATGAAATTTAACTGTAGTATTACAAAGGTCCTGCTAATATTAAGCAAGAATTATTAATACAAGTATACTTTTCTATTACCTGTTATTTTTATACATTTTGACTCAGTTTTATTTTTTTGCTTGCATTAAGGCCTACTCTTTATAAACACCTCTTTGTAAACTATTTGAAGGCGAACAGATAATCAATTTTCCATCTCTGAGGCGTAAGATATTTCCTATTGTCTACCAATACCATCATTCCCACTCACTCTCGACTCTAATATTTTACGTCACAATTTGTCGAATAAATTTTATATCATTATTGCATCTTGCAATTCATATTTTATTCTGGTTATAGTCGCCTAATCAATTTACGTATAATTCGTTGATCAATTCATTTACTAATTTATATAAAAATATTTTATCACCTCTCGAGAATTTGAAGTAAAATAAATTACACTTCAAGTAAGCTATTTTGTTGACTTTTCATAAAACCAATTCGATTTTTAAAAACATAAAATTTTGGAAGCTCTTCCAAAGAAGTGGTATTTGATTACTTTCAGCACTTTTTCAAGTACTAATAAAAAAGTTCTCATCATGAACGAATAGGCGCATTGCTACTCATAAATAAAAACTTTTATAAACAAGAAAATATTATTTTTTTTATTCAAATGATCAAATCATTTTATGTGTGGGAACATGTGTGTTAAAAATTACAATATTTGTTGTGAGAATTGGCTTTATATATTTTTAAGTATTTACAATGAAATATTTACTTATTATTTTTCGAACGACTGAGTGGTCTAGTGGGTAGAGCATTTCACTACTAAACTAAACACTTCAGGTTCGATCTCCGGAAGCGCCAAAAATTTGTTTTTTTAGGCTACACGGTCGACCTCAGTCTGTGAAAGTTAAGACCTAGGTTAACAGTCGGCTTTTCAAGCGTTGTGCTGACCCCTTTATACTTCTTATATTAATATGGTCCAAAGCAGATCTATCCTGTTCTTTCCTAAGCAGTAACTATTAATAAAACTGTTACTATTTTTAAGGACAGGTTCTCTAAATAATTAGGAACTGATCTGAAAGTAAGGTAGTTCATTGTTTCAGTCAAGGTTGCAGTACTTCTAATCCACCTGTTAAAGCAGACAAACCCCTATTTATTACGTAACACGATCACCTGATCTGGCCTAAAGATCTTCGTGCTTTGGAGGAACGTGGTAACAATATGTTCTGCATCCTACAGCCGAATTAGAAACCTTCCTCGGTGGCATTCATATTATCAGCTAATTTCTATTCGTTACAATAGTAGAGGTTAACTTTGACTGTATTAATAAAACGTTTACCACCACACGTCTAAACTATTTTAATAACACTTTAATCATATAGTTGTAACCGAAGTAGAATTTAAGTGGAATTAAAGCTTTATAGGTTTTTAACATTTTTCCAAATTTGGTTAAAATATTTCTTTTCCAATAACACCTTCGTTTAATTAAGAATTAGGTTATTATATGGTGGGAAAAATAGTTTGTAAATATCGATTTCTAGAAATAAGACAACTCTTATTAACATAAAACTCGCCAATTATCGGCAAATCAACGATCAGCTGCTCAGTGTCAAGGAAAGTTGCAAAAACATCACGTCCAGCACTAACCTAGAGAACAGGTTATTGTCCCGTCTGAACTTGACCGAGGAATGAAGAAATCAAGGTTATACAAGTTGTACCTCTGCTGTACAATTATACGGTTTTCCAAACATCTAGTCAATTAAACACAAATTATATTGTATAAATTAAATAAAATTACTACTCGTCTATGAATTCATTTTCTCCGCTTTTACTCATCTAGCTAGATAATTTTGTGTATAAAATATTATTTCAGCCTCAAATTTCTTCTATAAGCGTTTTGCTTTTAAAAATTTTAATCATTTGTCTACAATTGGTCTAATATTTGTGCAGAATATTATTTTTAATGTCACTATAAAAATATTTTCTTGACTTTTATAAAATAAAACCAAGGTGTAATGACCGATTAGGAAAAATGAAAAAAATACTGTATTACCATTAATTGAAGGTTAACCGGTAATTATTATAGGCAATATATTGAAAGAAATTTTAACGAAATATAACACACAAAATATAGGATAAAACATTTAAGGACAAACTAAATGTGTAGAAAACAATACATTCGATAAAAATTAAATACTATAGTATAATTACCAAAAATAAAGAAAATGCACCGATAATATAGAAAATGGGTAACCCCAACGATAACACATTTTAAAGCAGGTGTTTTATATGAGGCTTGTATATTACAAAAAAAAATAAAGTAATAAAATGTTTATATATCAGCATTGCACTTTTTAAATGTTTTAAAAAATCATTTAGTTATTATTTTTCTTTTTCGAAAAAGAAAGAAATTTAGAATACTGATCCAAATATAGAAGTTAATTTTGTCGCACAATTTGCCACGATTCTTAAAAAAGCAAAAACTAACAAATAATAAAACCGCAATGCTATAGTGGTAAAAATTACTTTTTTAGTACAAAATAAAAAATTAACAATGCGATCATTAATAATTAAAACATTGGATAAATCTATTAAGGCGCGTAATGAGTATTTTAGTTTACAATTTTATTTTAAAACTAAAATGAGTAGGTTAAAATTTAAATCCTAATACAGGCTTACAATCCAGCATTTTTTATGTACCAAACTAAACCACGTGCTATAATAATGTTAGCAATAAATATTTGGCTCATTGTTTAATAGAAGCCAACCTTATCCGAGGCTTCTGTCGGGCACGCCTCCGCGTTCTATAGAGCACATCGAATACAATTGCACCGTTTCAATCTAAGTTTAACTAGCAATTGAATATAATTACAGAGAAGAGGCGGTACAGTCAGTTAGGATATATTAGTATGGGAAGCGAATTAAGGCAGTGAAAGGAAGTTGAACGACTATCCCACAAATATAAACATGGAGGAGTAAAAGTAGACAAGTTCAACAGTTAGAGGTAAAGTAAGGACAACGAGACTTATGTAAGAATCTCAGTGTTTCTTAAAGCAGGCTTTAAAGTATTTTCTCAACTTTTTTTTAAAACAGAAGAATAAACAAGTGTTGCAATTCGAAAGAGTAATGGATAGATAACACCTGTTTTCAAGCACCACCAGATTGAAAGCACATTTACATCTTATAGGCTTCTCTGCCAAAACGATGCCATGATTTTCCACGATTAACATATTCCGAGGATCATCCCGTACTTAAACTAGTCCTGGCTACTACTACAGTCCTTTTCCTTACCAGGGGCTGTAAACTTACCATAGCAATGCCTACTACTACAGTCCTTTTCCTTACCAGGGGCTGTAGCGGGTAGACAACTCTTTATGATTCCGACAGAGATTAGGTACAGATTCGCAATCCTGCACACAAGTGATATCATATTATTTTAATCCCCACGCCATGTACGATTGGGTTTTATGTGTCTGTCATATTCTTACCAGCATTTACAATATTTTCCTGTCCTTAGAAGCCTTTAATAGTAAAACTACCTGATCGCCTTGAAAATAGTTTTTTTAAAATTTAAACAAATTAGAGAAAAAAATAATATTTAGTTATTAACTGCATAGCTAGTTTACACAACCATACTTACACAATTTGTCGCTTATATTCAAAGTAAATTAGTAATACAGGCAATGGTAGCACGAAAAATGCGTACAGCGAAATATGCGTACAAGAGGAAACAATAGCAATTGACGAGAGTAAGTAATAAATTTGACAAGCGAAAAAAGCGTACAA
Source organism: Prosapia bicincta (assembly GCA_036971475.1). Lineage (NCBI taxonomy): Eukaryota > Metazoa > Arthropoda > Insecta > Hemiptera > Cercopidae > Prosapia > Prosapia bicincta. The sequence continues at coordinate 54,580,453 of JBAIZL010000001.1, read as the reverse complement.
ACCAAATTCCAGTTGTCAACCCAGGTCATTTACCCATAAACTATTTGGTAATAGCTTTCAAGGTTTTGTATTCTCCCAGTCAAAATGGGTCGAAAAAACGTTTCAGTGGTCAGTCATTTGTCAGCGGTCACTTTGCTTTTAACTGTCGAGGTGATAAATTCGATTTAATCGAAAGAGACTTATCAAAAGAGGCTGAAACTTCGCCTCCTATGCACATGAGACTGTAGGAAAGAGACGAAAAACAAAGTATATTAAGTCGGACGAAAAATTAAATAAAAAACACTAAAGAAATACCTAGAAACTGGAAACTAATATTTTGCTTAAGATCTCTTTCCTAAATCCAAAAAATATATTAGATTAGAACCAAGAAATCAGATGGTAAAATCTAATAAATTGGTCAAGTTGTAATATAGATTAAAATGAAAAAATTCTGTAAAATGAAAAAAATTCAATTGAAAATATAAAACAACAACAAAATTATTGAGGCTACAAGCTGATTTTAAACATGCCTAAATAAAAGTGCAAGATATATCTATCAATTTGCCAGTCCAAAGCCTGGAAAAGTGTGATGGAAATCAGGTATAATAGATAAAGTTTTAAAGGATCACCAGTCCCAAGAAACTATGCGACATCTATGTTTAGCTCAGAGGTAAACTCATTTATGTAGCTAAATGATTTTAAAAGATTCGTGTACGCAAATTTCGCCTGTCACAATGTTCTGACGTCATAGCTTACCCTCGTCCTCTGTCAATACTTGATCCCGTACGCATCTTTAGCAATATTCCTAATGTACGCATATTTCGTTGTACGCATCTTTCGTGTATTCCAGGCAATATCTATCATAGTAAATTGGTATACGGTGTCTTGGGTTGAGGCAGGTCAGGTAGCTGGGGGCTGGGCACAGCCAGGCGAGAACATCTCATTAGTGATGCATCGCCGATTACTCCACTTATAAAGCTTAATCTACTAAATACGCATTATATCGGGAAAAACATTGATAATGTTTTCTTAATTGCCAACTTTAAGTAATCAACCGACATAAAGTGGTTGTTTGATCGACCTACTTTAATTGTGATTGCCCATACCGAAAGAAAGTTACGCTATACTAAGCGAACCCGGTATAATCATCCCATTCATACAGTAAGATTCGATAAAACGTTATCCAACGCACAAGGAGACTTTTCAATCATTCCGCGATGAAGATCAGTAAAGTTTTGATTCAAAAAGTATTTATATAAATTTAATTGTAGGTTTACATAAACATGTTTAAATATAAATCGATCGCCATTTACAATAAAATCCACGACCTTGTTATGTAGATTATGAGGTACTTTATAAGATAAAATCCACTTCGAATTTTTACTACCTATTTGCGGGTCTTCCACTACTAAGCGTGTAAATTTAATCTAATCTAGTGCTTATCGTTAATCCCATTCCTACCACAATAAATATTGACACGTTACCTGCTTCAAACGCTAGACTGCTTTATAAGTGCCATATATTTACTCCATGAGACTGCATACTCGGAGCAACACAATTATAAAATTTCATTATAAAATTTCACAATTTTTATTTCATTACAAAATATAACATTAAAAGTGATATTTGAGTTTATAATACGTTGAAGTTTTTTGTTTTAAACATTTTAAAGGCCTAAAGTGAACGTTTTTCATTTTTAATTATATATATATATATATATATATATATATATATATATATATATATATATATATATATATATATAGCATCGAAAAGACTCTCGCTCTTCAACTGTTGTGGTGTTCATCTCGTCAATGCTAGATGAGATTCTTGCGAAACGTCGGAACTGCAATTTTATGCACTGCAGAATGAACGAATGTACTCCAGATAATAACTATTCATTATATTTTTCCATCCGTGAAGGAATACGTATCAGCATATATATATATATATATATATATATATATATATAACGTTGATTTACGTGCTGCATATTATAATCTCTGCATTGGGCCACTTCGAATGTCTATCATGTGTTATAAGTGCTAGATACTAAGTGAAAATATTCCAAGTAAGAAGAGAAACGCGGGTCTCGTCCGACGAACTCTTTCACGCCAGATATACCTCAATTTTAACCCTTAATTCATTAGAAGGGTTGTTCCCAAAGTGTGCGCCATATAGTACTCACCTCATAGCTAGACGCATGCGCATTACTTTCCTTTCACAACCAGCAGACACAATGCAGTATGATCTCGCACGTAGTTCCAGCCCGATCAGTCAGCACCACAGAGGATAACGACTTCCAAGTAGAGTTAACTCTACCAGTAGAGGAAGGTTAGTGGGACCATATGACTACTACAAACCGTTTCCCTACAAACCGAGTTTAGGGACTTGTTTCGTGAGGACGATAGTGGGCCCACATGCTAGTTCTAAACTTCTCTCAGAAACCCACTAATGAACCCTGCTATGAATAACTTATAAACCCTGACTTGCGTCTATCGTTTGCATTTTTCACTTTCTGTTTCTTTTATCTTATCATGTGCACAAATATACAAGATATAATGCATATTATGATGTTCAACAAACATCATAAATATTACAAATACACAACCCTGCAAAGTCACTGTATGATGAAAGTGCATAAGTTATAACGTTGTGTTCCTGCTCGCTGCGACACTTGAGTGTACAGTATATTTATTCTTCTGATAACACAATCATTGAAAACACTGACACCTGAATAGGTTACGTGGTGTGTAGCATGTCCAACCTTTTTGGTACAAAGGCCGATCTGACTCACAGATATGGGTGCACGGGCGCTGTGACAATAACGATAATGATAATTAGTGATGGACCGATTCCAATTCTCGATTCCAGGAATCGTCGATTCTAATAGTATCGAGCAATCGCTGATACTCGATTCTACACTGATTAAAGTGTAGATTCTGATTCTTGTTTTTTTTTAACTGTTAAAACATGTGTACGGAAATATATAAACGGATAATATGTTTATTGGAAAAAAATTAATTTATGTATTAGTTGATTTTAATGAATACGATTTAAGAAAATGGCGATTTGAGAAAACGAAAATATTATTATTATTTATAGCACAAAAACAATTAATATTGGAAGCATTTCTTTCGCGTTTGTTTTTGCCTTTATCCAACACGTTTGGCATGATTTCAGATATTCCAATTCATAAATCAAGGATGAACGTTTTGTGTAGCCTATCGCATTGAAAACGGAACTTTCAAAAGGATTCTTCATATGACTTAGATGTTGACTAAATTATTATTAGAAAATATCATGTAGGCCTATATAACTTAAAAGAATCGAGAAATGACCTAAGAATCTAATCGGAAGAAAAGTTTTAGAATCGAAAATTTTAGAAATCGACCAATCCTAATGAACATAATAATAATATTATAATAATATCCCTTTAGGTCCCTGGGCAAAAATTAATTAACAATATCTCCCACTAAACAATGCTATCACTCGCACTTAATTACAGGATATATTCAAGAACACTGATATTGTAACTAACATACTGTTTTAATTGGACGCGATACAAATGAAAAGTGAACGGAGAAGACAAAGCGAGTGCAATGATTAAGCGGACTGAAAATACTGTACATTTAGAGGTACAGTACTATTCACGCAAATCTTAAACATCACTGAACCTTTTGGAATATTTTTATGTAATAATATGAAAATAAATTTCCATATATAATAAAGTACAATGCACTTAATAAAGCTTTCAAAGACACGATGTCTTGCTGAGTTAATCGAAGCAATACGTTAAAATATACTCACTTTTACATGACGTTTCTTTACACTGAATTTTCTGATATTTGGTTCTAATTTTTTAAATTTAAAGTTGCTTTTTGCAATCATCTTCATTTCACTGGTTAAACTATAATCAAAAGATACTTAATTAAGTATGTGAATACGTAAGGGTTTACTTGCTGGCGCGTTTCGAAACAATCGTTCCTTTTACGAAACAATGCCTCTACTCTAGTAAAGCCTATTCACTTAGTTAAGTAATTTTTAATTATAGTTTTTTTATTTAATGTCAATGTTTTTGTAAATTGTGTTGCTTGATGTTTATAAATAAGTAAATGCATGTGTTGTTTGAAAGGTAGTGTAATAAATAAGTTCTCGGTTGAAGAGAATGCCAGTTTAGGATCGAAAATTAACCCAAATTTTCAAAGAGGTTTGTTTTATAATTATAATAAGCCATTCTAATCAACCAAATTCATTCTATTATACTTCTAAAGTACTTTAAAAACCTACTTTGTCTAATTGTCAACCCTCTACATATTGTTCTACCTAAAATGAGATTACATTCATTGTATACACGATACACAGGAATAGTTTACACGGAGTCATATCACTGAAAACTATTCCACCAACATATTTACTTTTTATCAATGTTTGATTTTTGTACTTTACCACGTATAAAATAATTAAACTACTACTTAGATTTCTCACCAATTGCGATATTACGTTAGCATTGTACCTGTTCAATTACATGAAACACAATTAATGCACAATACTAATTCAAAATGCCCCTGCATGCAACTATTAAAATATCGTAACGTAAGTGCCCTACAGCCAAACTGTGTTTATTTTTAATGTGCGGCTAAAATCCAAAGTCAGTGTTTCTTAATGAAATTTGTTTTTGTTGCCTCATTATAACAAGGAATTTAAAGGCGTTAATATTATATACATCGTCGAAATTTAAATTGTTTCATTATTTGTAACCGTGCTTTATTACGATTACTTTATTGCTTTTGCTCATTTTTACTGTTTATTTACATAGCCAAATTATTACTACAGAAAAATATGTACCATGATGCCCAACTTGCCGATATTAAATGGCTTATGTTGAATATCATTCGTTATTAATTGTATGAAACAGAAAAATTAAACGATATTCTAAATACTATAAACTAGTTTTTTTTTAAAAAAAGAATGTTCCCATCACACACACACCAGAATTTAAATGTTGTAGCCTGAATAAATAGGTTTAGATAATCAAGGTTAGGCAAGTGAATAGCGAGGTAAAGTCAAGCATATCTAATGTGTGACACGTATGACGTGTTAACTCAATTAGACTTTAGTTTTTAAGTTATGTAATCGTAAAGAAGCATTTACTGCAGTTCTTTATTCTTTCACTTCTCATTAGTCCTTCTCCTTCACTAATTCCCCCCCCCCCCCGTTTAATAAGTTATAGGGGTATAGTTAATGCAGTATAACTTTGGGGGATCTAAGTAGGATTCGACTGAAAACAGTATCTTCTTATCAGAATTCTAGCGCTTTGGCACTGAACCAAGATTCCTATAGCTAGAAATCTACTTCTTAAATTCATATAGAATGTTTCTTTTGCCTCATCTGGTTGTCGTCGATACCTCTATAGTACAACCTTAAATTGTTGCTATGATTACCACACAATATCATAAATAATTCTCAACGATTAAAAATTAATGAAAAAAATAAAATAAACAAACTGTATTAACGGTACCGAACCTTGCTTCACAAATGGACAATGCGAAAGGCGAAATACACTACAATGCAAGCGACGAAAAAAGGAGAGCGTATAAATAGTAACAAACAAAAACAATAGTTCAAAACCATACATAGTTAGGAAAATGAAAAATTACAAGGAAATTCCCTTTCTATTTGGCCCCTTAACATTGTTATTCTGACAAATGTAAATAGGCCAACATATGTTTACAAACACTAAATATAAAATAAAAAGAAACTCAAATAAAATATTTCTTTGTTGATTTAGTAGGAATTGACCTTAATTTTTTTTTATGTTACTTGTTATATATATATATATATATATATATATATATATATATATATATATGATATATATATAACAATATTAATAATATTAATAATATTTCCTAATATTAACGGTGATAAGTATATTATAATTATGTAATGTACTGGCATAATGACGTGAGCCATAATATGTTATCAATTAGGATAACCTACCAGGGCAAACCCCCACAGTTCTGCCAGAAGCCCCGCGACGTCACTGTTTTTTTTTTTACAACACAATACACTTTGTTTCCTCTCATTATTGTAAACAAAATCCTTACTTTCAAAACTTAATAGTTACAAAACCACTCCGTTTAAAGTTTTTGTACTGCAACCAATACAAACAATCTCTCCAAATAACTGATAAGATAATAACCTAGTAAACATAAGTACAGTTACTCTGAATTGTTAAAAATAAAGTTTGCAATGTGAAAATTCTTCATCTCTACTTACTCTGCATTTATAGAACCTAGAGAACCCGAATAGGTGGTAGGCAACCCTCGGTAGATAGTGTGTCTACTTCATGTATGCGACCCGGACCTCTCGATCCAGTAATCTTTTCTTACTGCTTATAACAGAGAGTAATTAGTCTCTCTCTTAGACAGACTATATATCGTTCGTCCTATAAAGGAATGTAAAGTGTAGACAACCACTATGGACTCATCAGAGTGTGGTTTTACATTAGGCAGGCGATATTATAGGGCGATGTTACTCAACCCTACTCTCCGGGTTTCTTGTTTCTTTTCCTAACTGATCCACGATTTTTCTAATTTTAAATACCATAAGCTTTACCTAAACCGTCGTAGTTTTTACTTTTCAGCTCATTTGTCACAAAAGACCGTATGGGCTGCATACAGGTACTTGAACCGATTACAACCCCTACGGTTGTGCTTAAAAATCGTTATAACGGACCCTATTAGGCTAATCCTAGGGTCGCTTATAACGGACTGTATATTCAGTATTACTTCCCGAAACGTTGCTTTATTGCAGCGTTCTGCAACGCACATACATTTTTATTTAATTAAACAAATGTCTCGAAAATAATTTAAAATTGGACTGTTTTAGTTATGTTAAATATAAATTTTTATAATCTATGCATTTTAAAAATTGTATATTATTACCATTATTTGAATAATATAATATTCACTAAAGCCATTCAATAGACACTTGTTTTTTATAGATAAATGTTTTAATGACAGTAAAAAAAAGCAAAACGTATATATTACGTGACTTTATTGCTCATTGCGTCAACTTAATTACTTGCAGATAAAATTACTTTTATTGTGCTTTAAGTAGCACCATATAACTGTAAGCGTGCACGTCTTTAAAAAATAAATAATTACAGTATAAATTCTGTAGTAAATGTTCAAACAATTACGCCAGGTGTCGAAATATTCAACAATTACAATTACAACGAGTAGAACAAACTGACTCTTGATACAACTAGTTACATGACCCTGGATATCAAAAAACTTCAGTACTTCGATTCAAATAAACATTACATCATACGCACAAAGTATTTCTGCGTAAAGCGGGGTAAGCCTAAAATAATATGTAAATAAAAACCTAAGCATCCCATTCCATATTTCCAATTATTCGTAAAACAGGAAAACTAGCATATTTTTACACCTTCAATAACCCTTTATATAATACAACCACTTTGTGAAAAATCACTTCTCAGAGGTGCCTGTGAGGGGATTCGGGCGGAGTGAGGAATCGAGCAGAAATTTCCACACGACACTAGCGTGACTGCGTACTTTCGGTTGAAAGACGACAGTCATCGGGGACAGAGTTACTTTCGGTTGAAAGACGACAGTCATCGGGGACAGAGTTCTGGGTCCCAGTATAAACATTGAGACTACAAGATTACGAAATGAAAAAAATAATAATAAGATTAAATCAAAACAAAAATTTACACTAAAAATTGAATTAGTTTTCAGTATACGATAGTATAATGTTTTCGCAGCGTATGCACTGTTCCGCCAGCAGAGCTTTGTGACCAGTGAAGTTTCTAAGAAGTCTAACTTCTACCGACGCATGCAAATAATAACTGCCCAACGCGCAATAAGCTGAACGAGTTTTCTTATAGTGTCTTTACAATACTTTTTAAAAGCAAACACCCTGCTAGCATTTAATTTAAGTAATTGCACAGAAAACATATATGAGGTTCAGAAAATCTTCTTTATTCAGCTTTTCATGCCATCACAGCTAAGAATGTATGGTATTTCCATTTTTCCATAAATTAATAAACAACTATTATCCTAAAAAAATACATGAAAATATTTAACATTTTCAAAGAAAAATATTGACATTTATAAATTCCCGTCTATTTTGTTATGAAAGTTTCTAATACAAATATACTCCAACTCTTTATAAATGTTTGTACCCAATACGTTTCAAACTGTAATAGCTCCCCGTAGTGCATTATCGATTTAACAATCAGGCCAACTAAGGTTTTTTTACTGATACTAGTACCTACATTATTTAAAAACCAAAACCTTGTTCTCTTAAATAAAAAAACTCTTTGAATGTTTAGAACTAGAATGTATTTCAGCTATTATCCCAAAATTTTGAGATGTTTTATCAATTATAATGCATGATATATATATATATATATATATATATATATATATATATATATATATATATATATATATTTCTGAGAGACATAGCGATAAACTAAAATTAAATTGAAGATTAAAACCTGAAATATTTTAGAGCATTCATTATTACAGTGGTATTTGTTAGTACTGTAGTACGGCTAGCCGCTGTGAACAAGAATTCTTTGCAATTTCAATTTTAAGCGTCCGAATAGAGATAAAATTTGAATTTTTACAAGTTTCGCTATATAAAATTCATACATTCTTATTTTTTCAATATTTACGTTGGCAATGTAATTTCTACAAATACCCCACAACATCTAACTCATAGATCGTAAAATAATTTGCTGAGAGAAACCGGCGTAATTATGAACGAGACGAGACGGATGTTGCGCGCGCAGACTCCTGCTAATAATGCGATAATTTAATGATGATTTATTTTTGTTATAAGACTATGTTACGCCTTTCAATTTGTGAGTTGAGAAGATCAATGAATTTTATCAAGTTATGTTTAATATAGAAATATTTAACAAAAAAACTTATTTTAACTTTTGTAAAGTCATGGAATGATATATTTTGCTGAAAACAAAAGTGTAAAGAAAATTATATTATTCTTTAATAATTTGAATAGAAAACAGTGTTGAAATTCATGGAATAAATAAAGGAAGATACGTGTACTTAATTTCATCGCATAACATATAAGCTTAAAAATCTACTTTGTTATCTGGAAGAAAGTCACAATTGTTGATATGGAATTTGTAAGACGTTTGGGTATTACTGAAGTGGTGGTTGGCCACTAGTTGTGCGAAAAAATATCCCTTGGTGAGAAGTTGGTGAGAAAATATGCCTCCGTATTTTGATATGCCAGAGACGTTACGAGGAGGAAAATTAGTAATTTGAACATGACACTCGTAAGACCATTATAACACAGCTGGAATAAAACCAGTAGGACTAAATTAAACGATCAGGACGTCGTTCGAATAAAAAAGTCACACGCAAGCTGGCGCGTGTACATATACAAATTGCGTACAACAACCAGGGAAAATGAGGTAAGACCCGATTAAATGCATCTCACGTAACAAAATGGATAAGGAAAAAACTAAATTCTTAGTAAAATGGTATAAATAAATAAAATAAAAAATACTTTATGTTAGGTATAATTGAAGTCTTTACACAAACATGAATACCAACATTAGAATAATGTTTGCAAAGCAGAGACTTTCCTGTTTTCCTCCACAAATAAGCCGCCTAATTAATGTAAATAATTAGGAAAATGTGGCAACAACAACTAAAGCGTAACTGATAAAACTCATATTTATTTAGAATAAATAATCTAAATTGACAGGAACTATTTCCTGTGTAACAATGATAAAACAGCCCTAACAGAGTTACGCAAGCTGGCACTAATTGTTATGTATCGGAAAAAGTAAATAAATGTACAATTCAACTTCGCCCAGTTGACTTAAGACTTTCACCCAGTTCAAATTAGACTTTAAGGACTCAGAATTGCTATTATTGTAAATACACCCACCGGTCTAAATAAATAATAATTTTAGTTTTTAAAAAACTGTTGAACTTAAAAATACACTGTATCTAATTAGTCCACATTTCCCTTTTTGAGTCACCGGTAGTTAAAACTTTAGTATTTTATTTAATTTGTTGTAAGACAGAGCAAGGTTTTTAAAATACGTTTTTTCTGATTGGTATATTCTTTTTTCGTTTTCCCCCTAGCAAATACACAATATTTTAGTTCGCTCTCTCTTCAAATATTCTACCAGTCGTACTTGTACTTGTATTTGGTTGTCCAAATAGCTATTGAACTCCCCATACTTATTAGGATAACACGCACGCGCGCGCGCGCGCACACACACACACACACAGCGTGTGGAAAATGGCAACCATTGCACAACACATACGCTTTTTACAGATGACAATTATTAATACATAATGTTATCGAAATGACTTGTGACGATATTTTATTAATTTTCATTTCGTATTGCAAAAGGCATTTGCACTAGTCTGAACGATTTCGTCGTACCTACTGTCTTACGCAATAACACATAACTTGTTTACTCACAGGCAAAGCCATCAAAAATCTTACGCAACATAATGGGTAGCATATTGAATGAACGTCTTCATTATACGGAGGTAATAGTCGATATCTATCTGAGAGTACGTCTCGAAAATTCAACCTAAACATAGCGTTTAGGCCTACATAAAAAACATTTCCTTAGCAAAAGTTGTACAGAAGAGATCAACAGAACTCAGAGACAATATATTGGAAAGAGAAATACATTCTAAATAAGCAATTGTAAATAAAGTGGGCGCCAAATATGCGAGTTAAGTGGCGAATTTACGCTAGTGAATTTGTATTCCACTGCCAAGCATTCAACTTGGATCTAATCAAATCAGTGCCAACTTTGGTCGGTGTTTCCTAATGTGACGCAGGCTCCTACACAGAGTTCACAGATTATGAACAGAATTGCATTCTCTACAGACAGGCCTATTGCTTTCTCACTTTGCCAACAATTGGTTGTACCACGTTAACAATGCCAATTATAAGTGAAATGTTCACCTGACTCTGTTGACGTCAACGAATCCTGAAAACTTGGAACCGTTATGAACCTTATTGTACAATTTAAGTAGATCCTTATAAGTATTATATTAATACTAGGCTTCTAAAGGATAAAGTGTCGTGCCTGTACAATTCTGTCACAAGGAAACTACTACCGGAATGGCAGACATGTCTGCTGGCGTGTTATGTAATATAATGTAACTTGAGAGAGACAGGATCTGTATCACAATAGGCTTCGTTATAAAGACATACAACTTGGAAAGAGCATTTTCGAGATACAATTCAAAATTATTCGTGTGAGCGTAAATTTTAATCGTGATATTTTATGCAACATAAATTACTGAAACGGGAAGAAATATGTTTTTTTTTTAAATATAAATTTAAAACAAATTTTTTAGAAAATGTATAATTCTACTTAAAATTATACAGAATAAGCCAACTAATGTTTTTCTTTTCATGTACGAGTGAAAATTCAATCTCAACAAGACAAAAATGTCGAAAACCATAAATATTGGTTAAGACCTTCACTTTACAAACTCCTTTATGAAGTAATTCTTCAGGAATTACCGCACCACATTATTGTAAAGATATATTAAAATGTAGATAGGTATCCGGTAAGGATAGGTATAATTATATATATATATATATATATATATATATATATATATATATATATATATATATATATATATGGAAAACACTAGTTTTCGTAAATAAGGTTGCTGAGTTCAATGTTACTACTTGTTTCTTAGGAGCATTTCTAGTTATTTATCTATTATCTTATGTAACCCAAATTACCACAAAAAGATAGTATAATGCATGTTACAAGATAATGTGATACATGTTACAAAAACATTGTTGGCCATTGTTATTAGAACTACAAAGAAAACAAGCAAAATCTATCACTTTCAATCAAATCGTTTTTGTAGTTATCCATCGCTTTAAAAAAAAGTAACTGTTTTCCAAAATAAGATCACTCCCACCACCCCATTTTAAAAAAGAAAAAAGTTACACAACAAATTACACAGATTTTACTCCGTATAAAAAGACAAAACCGTTCCCGATGGTTTCAGTTCAGATGTCTGCGATTCGATGCAATGGCAGGAAAGTAGGCCGTTTAGTCTGATTGAAAGTACACGCTCCACTAACATTCCTTATATCGCGCAGATGCATCTCAATGTAATTCCTCAGAGAGAGAGAGGTTTCTCGCAGTACACTAGCGACAAACAGAAATATACTATTTCTTTAAAGGAATACCAATTTAATTTAAAATAAAAGTGTGGCCAGCTCTTTCTTTCAAACCAGAGAACTTTTATAACCCGTGGCTTCTGTAAGAAATATAATTACTTACAAATTTATATACTGTAGTAGAAACTGAACGACAGTTATTTATAGGACTAATTATACAAATATAGTTAAATATAAATCAACCCATTTTGATACAGTTTCAAAATTCAATTGAAGATGTAAAATAGAAATACCATTATGGAACAAAATCAAGTAGAATAAAATTTTAACCATTTCTTGACCTTCTCTTTTGTTAAAACCTTCCACATTAAAAATGTATAAATATTATTACTTTTCTTGCTTATATACATAGCATAAATTCCAGAGCATATGCTTCAGTAAGAAATTCATAAAACTAACCTTGTTAATAGTATAACCTACGAAGGATGCAAAAGGATTGTGAATACTGATATGATTAAGATAGGAGAATCCTCCCTATTACGATATGGGAACCTTCCAATTAAGATAAAGAAATTCCCTGTAAAAATTAGGCAATCCCATCTACTAAGGGAGAGTACTCTTGCCTATCAACATAGAGTAACCCTATTAAGGTCGGTTAATCTGGCATATGAAGATAGGAGAATCCCCTCTACTAGAAATAAGGAATCACCTGGAAATATTGTGAAATCCTATCTATAGGGATAAGAGAACTTGCCTATCTAGATAGGGTAATTCCCCCCCCCCGATCAAGATAGGATAATCCGGCCTATTAAGATATGAGAATCCCCCCTACTAAAATAAAGGAATCCCCTATAAAAAGATGGAAACCCCACCTATTAAGACAGAGGAATCCTAACTATCAATATAGGGAGGGTTACCTCTCTATCAAGATAGGATAATCCTAACTACCAAGGGTAATCCCTCCTATCAAGATAGGAGAATCCGACCTATCAAGATAGGAGAATATTTCCTATCAAGATAAAGGAATCTCCTGTAAAAATATGGGAATCCCACCTATTAAGATAGGATAATCTTGCCTATCAAGATAGGGTAATCCCCCTATCAAAGTAAGATACGGTAAACGCCCCTACTGTCAAATAACATGGGCATCAACAAGAACTTTATCAAACATTCTCTTTAAACAAATATTCCCTTTTTGTTAACTTATCTTGCTGTCTGTTTGTCTATCCAGATGGAATTTTTCAATTAAATTTATAAAAATTTCCCGATGTGAATTTCATATAAAATTGGCAATGGTATAAAATTGGGTCATTTATAATTTACCGCCCGAGGCGACAATGGAAGTTCAAAACAAAAAGTGTGTAGCGCATGATGCACATTGATACTCTCTATGCGAATTGTAAAGATGGCCTAATCTTTAGTACAATCTATACCAAGTACCCAACATTTGTTAGACTAATAAGCAAAGAATAAATAAATGTAATTTTTATTTCAAAACATATTAAAAACGAACTAGAATGCGTAAAATATTACTAGACACACTAAAGATCAGTTATCTTTATATTCCCATATTTATTTAGTTCCCATATATATTCATAATACCGTAAACATTGGCATAACATCTGAGTTTTAACAAATATAAAAATGCTTGTAAGGTTCAAAACAAAAACATGGGGAACATGCAATAGATTGTACTAAAGGTTAGCTATCGCTACATTTCACATAAAAATTAATTCATATCAACTTATCTACTCCATGCGCCCCCCACGTTTTTTGTTTCGAACCTCAACAAGAATTTTCTGAGTGTTAAAATGCACAAATGTCTATGACAATATTTATGGAATTATGAATAAGTAGGCCTGTAGGGTTATAAAAATAAAAATGTGTAAATGAGTCTAAGAAAAGTTATATACATTCTGGTTCGATTGGAAAAGGCGTTTTCAAAGAAACAAATTATTGTTTAATTCTAAGAAAACGATTAGTTTTAAAGCAACTATAAAATAAGTCGAGTATTACAATTGTGGTTTCTGATATATTTCAAAATGTTAAATGCAGTAGTTGACAAGACCACAATAAATGTTACAACCAGCGACATCTAACAAATGAATATTTAACTGTCAGCGAATTCATAAAAACAGAGAACGAAATTAGTTTATATTATTTTCATACTTAACGGTCTAAACATTTTCTTTTTTTACTTTGATTTTTACAAATACTAACTCAAGGAAACATATTTGATGTATATTTGAATACTGGTTGAAATGTCATTCTTTTTAAATTTTCGACAAAAAATGATAATTTAGATCTATTTCAACAGTATCGCAATAATAATTCTTACTTCTCATTCTCGCCCCAGCTACCTCAGTTTTAATTTGAAAAATTATACCAATTTTCGTTTAATACAACTTGCGGAACAATTACTGTCATGGTCATGTTTTGTTGGCATTTTATGACGTGACTTTCGCTCGCTCGAAACGAGTTACTTACTAAAACGTTGTTTTACCGAAACACTTTTTATAACAATTTGGTGAATTTAATTATGAAAAATCCTCAGTTGGTAAATTTGAAAAGATTCTACACATCTTTTTAAAACTCATACAATTCGTAATAAACTGAAATAAAAACTGATAAAATATTCTCGCACATACTTCTCACGTTATCGAAAGTGAAACTATAATATAAAACAATCAATATAATAAAAAATGTTATAAAATTTAAAAAAATAAATAAATATAAATAATATTGGTTATGTATGTATATAACAGCTAAGTTATACCGGGTAGCAATAACTTACAGTACTGGTTGGCTCTAGGAAATCTTCGGGACAATTCGGTAGCGAAAGATAAAGACCATCACGTTCGTATAAAAGCTTTATAGACATCAAGAGAAATTGTTACACATTCCCGTTGGGATTTACATGAGTTCAGTTCTACCGATCTATTCTTATGTATTTTTTTTAATATACTCTACTATAAGAAATAACAAATAAAACATTTGTTTTTAACTCAATTCTTATAAAATTATTCTTCTCGTTCTATGGCTGAGGTATGACAGATTATATATAAAACACACGATTGTAGGCTTAAATCTCAAGAAATAAAAATGAAGTTATCGAGATCTGAATTATAAAGATATTGATTTTTTACATTTTAATAAATTAAAAGCCATTACATGCGTGTGTGTGTGTGTGTGTGTGTGTGTGTGTGTGTGTGTATATATATATATATATATATATATATATATATATATATATATATATAACCGTGAGACAGAGAGAGAGAACTAATTCAATTTGTTTATAGATAATATCCAATAGTATTGTAACTGAAGAATATACATTACATTATAAACCACAAACCACAGCAGTTCCATACTGCCTCTATACGTAACATAGGCGTAACCACCTATACACACTCTATTCATGTAACCAATTCACTATTAGTATTAATGCTACGCATGTTCTAGTGAACCACGTCTCGAATTTGAAACTGTAAAAAGCCAGTTCTTGAAAATACACCGACTTCGTAAATTGCGAAAAACTCGTGAACAATAAAAGAATAAACGAAAATTAGTTTCTTTTTAACTTAGCCTTACAATTGTATTTTCTTACATAATTATTTGCACAAACATTATTTCTGTACGAGTACATAAAACTTCACTATGACGTTCTCCAAATAAATATTTAAATAAATTCTGTCTTCAGAATGCAGTTTTGACTTTTAACAACAAGTGTTTTAGCAAGTAGCACTGACGTATTAAGAGGGATGATGCCCTCCCAAAGTAGATGAATTTGAACATTTTTATTTACACATTTTAATAAATTTAATTATAAGAATGAATTCAAAATATTAATGTATATTATTATCTAAAGTAGAATTTTTAATTGTAATATTAATATAAGATAGAAATTATAATTTATATTAGACTTTGGTTAGGAAACTAACATGATTTCAAAGCTTTGATTTTTTTTAGTATTAAAAACAAAGCCAATCTTTGAAAAATTGTGAACAATAATATTTTCTTATTCCATCCCTTTATCCCAATTTAACCGTACCCCTTCGTCTCTCCAAATCATGAGAAAGTCCACTTGCAAGAACCGATAACTGGGCCTTAACACAAGTATCCGTGCACTTGGCCCTGAGAGATCGCAAGGGATTTTTCGTTTCCTACCACTTTTAAAAACATGTTACATATTAGAATGTTCTATACATCAACAGCTTCTGAATCCGATATGTTTATAGACATAATTAATGATTATTTATTATGTCATATCGAAGCTAATTTATCATCGAATTTATCTAATATAGAACTTTCCATGAAAATCAATGTTTTGACAGTCCTCATCATGTTTGTAGGGAAGTATTTATACTGAATCTGTACCTCCCGTCTCGCCTACTGCAATCCCTCAAGGCCAAGTGCACGGTTACGTGGTCCGCACTATATAACGTAACCTAACCTCAAACTCTCGGTTCTAAAGATCAGGGAAAATCCGGGCACGAGACCTAATTTCGGCAGCGGTTCAAAAAAGAAATAACCTTTTATACGATATTAGGCTTTATCATTCTCTGTTTAATATTATGAATAAATATTAAATTAACAAAATGTTAACGACAAACAACGGAAGATTATATAATTTTATTTACAAGAGTAAGATTCTGTTTCATGTTCAGTAGTGCAATACTTAACAGACAAAGCAACCTTTGCCAACCCGTGGTCACGTGGCTAGTTGTGCCTTAGACGAATAGACGACAATAGGTCTACATGATATGCAAAACGTGGCAAACAATGATACATGTATTATAAGATTTCCGTTTCGGTTGAAGGAATGTGAGAGGGGAGTTAATACTTGACGGTGACGTTACAACTACGTTGTTACTTACAAGATAAGTACTGTACTATTTGAAAACATTACTACCAAAAAAATTTCCCAATTACTGTCTTAAATTTATCTACAACAAAGCGATATCTAGGTGCGAAGAATTTAACATTTAACAAAGAACATGAATTTCAAATGACTTTTCCCCAGTTATCTTGCCCACGTTTAATCATATTCAAACGAGAATTAGATATTTCTTTAGCGAATTTATAAAAATTAATAAATTCGTCTTAGTCGTGTTACTAAGACATTTAAATAGGTCCCAGTAATGTGACCTAATTATAATGAACTAGTAATATTATTTTTCATAAACATACATTTCAACTTGCTAATAAACAATGAACGAGTAGTATGAAAAAATATTCATGTTCATTCCTACTGAGGTCAAAAAAAATTTTAATTTAGTTACTTTTTACTTTTTTTGGATAATATAAATAATATTTTATCGAAATAATATAAATAAGTATTATTTTATGTTATATATCACAACAAGTGGCAAAACTGAAAGCGAATTTTCTTGCAATTTTCCATTTTCCTTTCTATAAAGAATATGGTGTTGCATTATTATTTTTGTTTGTTACTATTAATTCGCATTCTTTTGTTTCGTTTCTAATTTATGAAGCTGATGGTAGTCTACAATTTCTCATCCCATACATCTCTTGTAAGGCTTCATTATTGCTAGGAACCTTTCTGTTATAATTTCATACACATCTTTAAGTAATAGGTTTCTAGCTATGGGAAAGTTGGTTCAGTGCCAGAGTGCTGATTTCCAAATAGGTATTCATTCACATCGAATCCGACCGAGACATCGACTTCTTAAATTGAATTCAGGAATAAATGTTTGAAAAAACTATATTAACAATTGTTATCCACTACAGGTTTAAAAAATTGTACAAGACACACGCACACACACACACACACGCACACACACACACACACACACACACACACACACACACACACACACACACACACCCACACACATATATATATATATAAACATATATAAACAAACTCACAAATAAAATAGGACACCAATTCAAAAAAGCAGGATGCAATGTAGCTTATAAAACAACAAATAAAAGCCAAACGGCTATCAGACACAGCATTAATAACAAGAGCAACACATACAATAACCCAGGAGTATACAAACTAAAATGCAACAACTGCAATAAGTTCTGTATTGGATAAACAGGCAGATCTTTCGCCAAAAGATATAAAGAACACAAAAGCGCACTGCACACTACTATTGAATCCACCTTCGCAAATCACCTCATGGACACTAAACACTCGTGCAAAAGTATGGAAAATATCATAAGCATCCTCCACACATGCAACAAAGGCCATAAATTAAACACGCTAGAACAGTATGAAATACATAGACATAGCAACACACATAAAAATGACATTCTAAATGAACAAACACATACAGATCACACATACTCTTCGATCACATCACTTCTAACTTTCAAAAAATGGTACCGAGGAAGCACAACTGCAGCATTCCTAGCGGTAAAAATATGAGGCTGAAGAAGTCGTAGGACGAAAACGTTTCCTCCAAGTGTAAGTTAACAATTTACCAACCTTTAGTTAACAAAAAGTCTGGTCGCAAGTAATAGCAAAAGTGTAATAAGCAAGAATTATATCAGAAGTTAGAAGTTACTTTTAATCTCAGAGAACCTAAACAAATATTGAAACAAAGTATATATAGTTGGTGATATGGATCTCAATATATATATATGGAGAGTGTGATCTAATAGAAGGAATTGAAAAAAAAACAAATACGTGTAGGTTTTGGATATTCGGCCTATAAACGGCGTTGTCTGAAACCATTTGCTATCTCTTACTTTAATCAGATATACAATATTGCTGCATATGTATTAAATTGTATTTGAAAGCCATTTAAACATAACGTCAAAATATCCTTTGAATAGGGAAGGAAAACAGAAATGAATTTTTTAGTGAACCGCTAGGTTAACTTGAACGAAAAGCTGGTAGCACAAACTTAGCGTATTGGTTGGCTTTAGGGAAATCTTCGGGGCAGTTCGGTAGTGAAAGATAAACATCACGTTCGTATAAAAGATTTATAGACGTAGAGAGAAATTGTAATACATTCTCGTTGGAATTTATATGATTGTTCTACCTATCTACTCTTATGTATTTTTATATATGCTGCACTATAAGAAATAATACATAAGACATTTGTTTTTGTCTCAATTCTTATATAAAACACACGCCTGTAAGTTTGAATCTCAAGAAATAAAAATGTCGTTATCGAGATCTGAATTATTTAAATGTTGATTTTTCACATTTTAACAAATGAAAAGCCATTACATGTGTATATTCTATTACCAAGCAGCTCCTGCAACAAAAAACCTCATCTATACAAATATTCTGAACTACGTACTCCATGTAATTTTTAACTACTAAAGCAGAAAAAAAAATTTCAAACTTGATATATCTCGAAGGCATATAAAATTTACACACGTCTTATAGTAATTCTGAAACCGATGCACTACTATTTCAATAACCAAGAGAAAAAACATCATCTCACAAGTTGTCCAAAAAAAACTCCTATTAATATCTTTACAGTAAATTAAAAGCAAGAATAAAATTTTGACCAAAAAGTCAGAGTAAGGTTTTAGCAAAGTGGAATAAATGTCCAAACTCCACACAGAAAAGGACATGTCATAACAGCTGAATATGCAGCAAAAGTTTATAAAACAATTGTTTTGTGTTTAAAAAAATGTAAATATACTGTTATATTCAAGGGCGTAGCCAGACAATGCATTAAGGGGGGGGGCACGACCCGGAGGGAAATTTGGAATATTTTTATCTCTAGAAATCATATTTTATGCTATTAAAACACCTAAAGTTACACACTTCTTGGGCTGTCGGGCAACTAAAACATACATAAGATATAAAATACATTTTGTAAAAATGATATATTTTAGTAATCTAAAATGAAGGGCAGAAAGCCGTGGTTCATTGTGTTGCTTCACAAAAATAATAGTCAATATCAGTTTTGCTTCCTAGTATTGGTGGAGTAGAATAGATTTGTTTTATAGGTTAATATATTTGTGCTAAGCTTAATTGGTTTGCGGCACGTGAGCTCTGTGCCCCCTGGTTGCGTCCCTGGTTATATATCATTTGTTGTTGTAAAATGACATTCTAAAACAAAAAAAATGTTAAACAATCCAATAGCTACTTATTTTAGGTTGGATAACCTCCTTTCTATCATACATTAGACAGATTTTAGACACTCTTTTCTCACTCAAATACTAAAGTAAAGTTACTGTCATTAAAACGTATACTGTAAAAGTAAATTATTACATTTTCCCGTCCTGTAAACAAAATCCTGACGTCATCAAATAACTTCATAACGTGTCATGTTTGAACCAACATTCAAAAATACATCAAGTACTAAAAACACATTCAAATCTTATTTGAAAGTAGCTTTATCTGCTACTTATAAAACTAGATTATTTATTTATTGGCCTGAATATTAATTATATAGAATCACGTGATTTAATAAAGACAATAAATACACGGTCATTAAAATCATAGTTTTTATTAATAACATTAAAATGAGCAAAATGACCTTAAAAAAAATGAGCACAGTTAAAAAAAAATTCTTCCACTTTTAGAACTAAAATTATATATATGTTAAAGTAAGTAGAAACCCAAGACGGCAGTTTTGCGTCAACTTACTGGACCCCATAATGCAACCGACAAGCAACACCTCTGCGTCTGCACGAAGACCGACAGCAACTGCAGACAAGGCAGAGGAAAGCAAGAAAAGATATAATGAAAGTGAAAGAGACTGCGAGTGAAAGGAGGCGTTGACCTAGGCCTTCTGGCCACCAGACAGACGGTTACTAACCCCAAGGACCACACCCACAACATATATTTACAAGCTGAAAACTTTTAACGACACAAAATTATATACATTTATATTTTACTATGATATATTTTGATCAGAAGCTATTAATGCAGTGCAATGAAAACCGTGAACATTTTTAGCTTTAATTAATTGATATTAGTGTTAAAATTCTTCCAAAGACTCATTACACCTTACAAAAATAATGTAGTTGTAAATTATAAAGTAATTATTGTTTTTGAATACTTAGATGATGCTTGATTACGCTTACAAAATCTAGGGTAGACGCGGACGGACTAGCGCTACATCATATCATGGTGTTCATTTGTCGAACTTAAAAGTAATAACTACGAAAAACGAGATCTTGAGAAGTATTTATCGGAAGATACTACTATTTACTTATATGTAAAATTAATATATTAATGTATTAGTAGTACCATCACAAACCTTACGTTTATTGTAAAATGTATCTTACGACTTTTCATTAAAAAAAAACACAATATCAAATAATGTACAAATTACCACTGACGATATCTAAATTTATTCATTATATTTTATATGTGCATATTTAGTCGCTGAAACGTAATAGGTTTTTAAACTGAATATCATTATCGTTGTTAAAAACCAATAGAAAATCTGGACATTTTTCTCTGTGAGAAATGCCACGCAAAAAGATGTAAACAAACTTATCTTTACAGATCCTGGAATAAACGGATATCCTTGTGTAATAGGATTTAAAATTCCAATCGCTCTGTTGGAAGTTAGGTGTATCAACGTTAAAGAGCATCCCTATCAAAAAATTCAAAGAATGGTTTGGAAAAAAAGGCTTTAGCTTTGTAAAGATGTTATTTAATTTTGAAATATTGTGTTAAAACTTTTTGTTTGTATATATTAGGCCTATATTTGCATATTGTAAATATCGAGATGAAAAACTAAAACAATCTTTAAACAAATATTCTTTGAGCTTAGCTTGTGAGGTTTTGTTAAAAACAAATAAAAACATACACAAAACTCACAAATTATTCATTTATTTACTCATACGCGTTTCAATGACAAAGTCATCATCATCCGTGAGTGTTACTACTACAGAGTAACTCGAGTTGTAAGTTAGAGTTTGTAGTAGTAACACTCACGGATGATGATGACTTTGTCATTGAAACGCGTATGAGTAAATAAATGAATAATTTGTGAGTTTTGTGTATGTTTTTATTTGTTTTTAAAACAATCTTTTGCCTAGAACCAATCTTCACAGCATACAAAGTATCTCCAGCACAAAGAATTGTAGTTTTCAAGTATTTCGGAGGTTAAAAATTTTTTAATTACTACAAAACTCTGAAACTTTGTCCTGAATAAAAGTAGACACATATATACTTTAAATATAAGATCTTGTAATTAGTAAAATTACTAGGTTTTAATAAAATCCTTTATCAATTCTGAAGTTACAGGATGTAAAATAGAAAAAAATCGAAGCCTCTTATATTCCAGTAAAGTATTAATTTTTACACCGATATTTAGTGAAGCAGAAAATGTTAAATTAAGGTATTTAGAAATTTTATTATTTATTAGAGTGATTATGTAATAATTTTATTGCTTTCGGTATGAATTACAGCAACCAATATGAAAGGGAAAAAATAACATAAACTTTTACTGTGTTTGAGGCCTATGTTTAATATTTCATTTAAGGTTTTTCTTAATCAAACAAGTGTTTTAAAAGAATATTCAATCTTTTATCTAGCGTTTAGATCAGGGGTTCCTAAACGTTTTGGTACCAAGCCCCCTCTTCTTCAAATGAAAACCTCCCACGCCCCCTCCACTTAAATGGTATGGAGATATGAAAAAGAAACAAATATTATATATATTGGAAACAATTTATTTATTTACACATACTTTCACAAGAAACATGTCAAGTTTCAATTAGCAAAGTAAATTTTAACTGATACAAGAAAATCTGTTAGTGAGATGGATGAGCAGCATTTTTTTCACTAGCATGGACTATTTGAGGTTATATTATATATTTGAGGGAAACATATATTTCTATTAAGAATGCATACATTTCATTAAAATTTTCTAAACATCGTGGTCATATAAAATTACCTATGTAAAGAAATCTGAGGTATATTATAGTTTTAAATTTTAATAAATTGTGTACTAGAGTTTTAACTAAATGAGAATTTCTCTTATTATTTTTCAACTGGCCTTGCGCCCTCGGACTTGCCTTCACGCCCACCAGTTCGGGAACCCATGGTTTAGATAATATTGTATTTGCGGTTTTATTATGATTATGGGTAAAAGTGGAGAAGTTTTTGTGTAAGCAGATTTAAGTAATGCAAGTACTCATTGTTAATAATGAGGAACTTGAGCTCGTATTCAAAAATTTTATCATAAGTGTATCTCATACTATGTAGATATGGTTTAAAATTTGAGTAGTTATACCCACTCATGATAATGACTTTAACATAGAAACCGTTATTTAATTATTACCTCTGCTCACACGCTAAGCTCAAGTTTTTATTCTGAAAATGTTGTTAGAGTTACTAGATGGTTACAATACTTAACTGAGAGAAAAGAAGGAATGGTAATTGAGCGAAACGATAGAAGGCGAGATTTAATTGCCAAAGAAATGGTTAGCATGCATTGTAAATGTCGACAAAAATATTCTCTGAATATATTCATTGTATTGTCAACACTCCATTTTCCACGTCACGGTTTTTGTTTAGCGCAATCAAATAAAAAGGAGCAAAGTACACACATTTTTTTAACTTTGAGTACAATTAATTAGTGGGTCAGAAAAAGATAAAACAATAAACAATGTTGATAACCGCAAATAACTTTTGATAAAACAACCATGCCAAATAAATATTTGAAACTCAAAAACATTGGTAAGTGATAGTGGTTTAGATAATTCTAAAACACAACTTTCATTTTAATTTATTTTTTATATGAATGTTGTTCTTGCTAACAAGCTGTTACAACGTACATCAGCAACAGAATAGACGCGAGAAGCAGAGGTTCCCAGACATGCTCCCTCGAGGTAAACATATTTTCTGGTTGTTCCCCTAGCGGAAAACTAGGTAGTATTCTGTGGTGGTAAGGTTTTAAGTAAATTTAAAATATTTTTTTTCTTTTTAATATTTAATACAGTACAAGCACATAATAGTAGGCTTATATATTTTCAAGAATTTTTTAAACTAAAAATAGCAATAGACAAAAGGTTTAGACCTCACCTAGATGGTGGACATGAGTCACAAGAATTCTATCTTGCTATTATTATAGCAGATAGAAGAGTACTGAGTACTGAGTATGAGATAAAAAGAGACCAGTGTTACATAGAATAGCAGCTTTTTATTCTTAGAAGAAACTAGTTTAACAATTTTACTGCAGACTTGAACATTTTTTACCATCGCAAATTGTGATTCAATTTACGATTTTTAAATTTAAACGTTCGATTCTGTGGCACGCAGCTGCGACCCTGACAAAGATCCGTGGACCAGTGACATCCCATCTCACTTCTTAAAAGAATATTACTATTTTAAATGTTAATGACATTTCAGAGTTAGAAACAATTTGGGAGTATTTAAGTATTCAATTTAATATACATAGGTTTAAAAATATTTTCATTCCTTTTCATGTTTAACCGCCGTCATG
This sequence comes from Prosapia bicincta, assembly GCA_036971475.1. Classification (NCBI taxonomy): domain Eukaryota; kingdom Metazoa; phylum Arthropoda; class Insecta; order Hemiptera; family Cercopidae; genus Prosapia; species Prosapia bicincta. Next base: position 54,555,881 of record JBAIZL010000001.1, on the reverse strand, counting down.
TTTAACTTCTCAAAATTTAACAGTTCTCAATTTAAAAAAAAAATAAATCTAACTTACTTGTAATTTCTACAAACTCTTCAATTAAATAGCTATATGAAGATAAGCCATTAACATTCCACTAAAAATACCTATTTTTACAGCATTATTGACAAAACAAATAGTTGCTTCTAGCCAGTTTAACACTTCAAAAACATAACGTATATGTTATACAGTTTGTACCATGAATCTGTAGACTTTGGCTAGATCCAACACACGTTTTTTTTAAAGTTCCAATTTGCGTTCACAGATGTTATTCTATATTCTGAAAAGAACAATATGGATAAAAAAAATACTTCCATACAATAACCAAAGCAATGGAAAAATGGATTTTCTAAATATAATCAAGGTAAACCATCGTTTATTATCATCAAGGTGTATTGTTCAGCCGTCCATTATTTGTATCTTTAAAGTTACCATAAATCTTAGTGCATTGCTTTATTCTAATGTTTATTATTAAGTAATACTGATATTTGTATTGTTATCTGGTTTTTAACCGACGTAACTTTGCTCACTATATTATTACTGCTTGTTTATGTAATAGCAGATAAATATTGACGTTAGTGGGTTTCTAAATCATTACAGCTTTAATTTATTTCCAGTCCTTTTATTTTACGTTTGCTATATCTGTACAGTATTTTTATTTAAAGAATAAAACTGACTGTCAATGTCAAGTCATTGCCTTATTGGTACATTGACTTAAACAATAATCCTTAAATTCTTGATAACTGTATACAATCTGAAGTTTTGGAAAGAAGTCACAGTTCATGGCTTCAGTCTTGCCAAACCGTTCAGCTGATAGCACGATAAAACCACTAAAATATATTGCACAAAATACTCCAAAAGGTCACATGAAATTTGATAACAGTTTTGCTGAAGTGCTTCTCTTCTTTAGGACTAGGTTATGTTTGACTTTATCTCGGCTGTCATGTGGTCACCCAGTAGGCTACGGCTATTTAACGCCACGAGGGATAGGTGAATGTTAGGTAGGATCAAAATGGAGAAGTAAAATACCTAATTAAAGTATATAAGAAGGAATATTACATCATCACGTGTGTAGAGTCCAGTACCTGAAGTTGACCTACTCCTTATCAGGGGTATAAAGTGGCAGTATGTATTGTCATGTCGCTTAGGATGGTTACTTTGTAACCGAAATGTACATAAGACTATAATTATAATATTTGTGGTTAGAGGTTGTTTCTATTACTTATTAATAATAAAACACAGTAAATTATTCTAAGTGATCATAAAGAGGGTTTACCATTTATACCCTCTTGTAAGAATAAAGGTCAGGTTGGGTCATCAAATTAGGTAAGATTAATGACAAATTAAAGAACGGCATCATGATATGATGCAGGAATCGTGGGTCGTATAACTGAAGGAGATTTGTTCTCAAATGTGGTAGCCAGGTGATGTGTGTCCCCCGTTACCTGTTCCACCACTGCTCTCCCTTCTAACCCTAGTTTTAGCTAACCTTCTTCACAAAACCACATTATAGAACTATCACTGGTGCACTATAAGTTCCGCTCTAGCCTTGAGCGGAGAGTGACGGCGTCGGAGGTGAGAGGGTTAAGAATCAATGCTGTTCGGCAAACATTGGTTTTCTTGGAAATCTGAGCAATGATGTTAAATGAGCGACATTAATTAAAGTTATCTACTGAAATGCAAACAATTTTTTAAAATAATTCTAGCTTACGAGATAATAACATTGAGTATAAGAGGGACATAAAGATGAGTTTATTTTATGAAGATTTCAACACTTTCTTGGTTTTTAACGCTGGCCATCGAATAAAGAAGAAATTAATTAAGAGTTCAATTTTCTTCATTTAAACAATCCTTAAACTCCTTTAACATTGTTGAAATGGAAAAAACTGTACGGTCTGTGTATAAGGTTAATAAGAGTTATTCATTCTGTGTAGACATCGTGTACGGCCTACCGTGCATTCAGACAACGCCTAATACAGCAGAATTTTAAAAAATAAACAGATGTACACGTTTTGCTTCTCAATCCAAGACTCGACAGGAGGAGGACGAGAGTCCTAGTACACAGACTGCGTACTAGGAAATAATAGTTCCAGAGCGGAACGTATAGTGCACGAGTTATACATGTTTTGCTAACGTTGTTCGTAAAGTCCGACATCACAGTTTGAAGACGCGGCGGGAGGAGGACGAGAGTCCTAGTACATAGACTGGGTACTAGGAACTAATAGTTCCAGAGCGGAACGTATAGTGCACGAGTTATACATGTTTTGCTAACGTTGGGCGTAGAGTCCGACAACACAGTCTGAAGACGCGGCGGGAGGAGGACAAGAGTCGTAGTACGCAGACTGGGTAGTAGCGGCCGAGTCAGAGCGGAACTTATAATTCCCCGGTTATAGATCTACATGTTTAGCTAACGTTGGGAGTAGAGTCAGATAGGACAGTCTGAAGACGCGGCGGGAGGAGGACAAGAGTCGTAGTACGCAGACTGGGTAGTAGCGGCCGAGTCAGAGAGGAACTTATAGTGCACCGGTTATAGATCTACATGTTTAGCTAATGTTGGGCGTAGAGTCAGATAGGACAGTCTGAAGAAGCGTCGGGAGGAGGACAAGAGTCGTAGTACGCAGATTGGCTAGTAGCGGCCGAGTCAGAGAGGAACTTTTAGTGAGCGAGTTATACATGTTTAGCTAACGTTGGGTGTAGAGTCAGTAATCACGGGCGTTTACAGTAGAGTCATGTAAAAAACAATTTTCAAGATAACTTATTGGAAAATTTACATCTAATAGCAACTTATAAAAAGATGTGAATTTAGGATGTACGGGTATAAATTACTTTAAATTTTGTAAATGTGATACTGAATATAGAAAAATATCTAAAGTCGGGCGTAAATCATAATACTAAACGGACGAACAATTAACTGTCGTTAAGAATATATTATACTTGGGAGTGACATTAAGTCGAGGATGAACATTGACTGAAGTTATGGAAAAAAAACTTTAAATGATTAAAAGCGACAAGTAAAAGTAGACTTGGTTGAGATGTTACTATTTCGAGTGTTTCCGAAAGCCGACTACCAAAACTCAAACTAAATTTCATATTAATACTGTAAGTGAATATGGTAATAGAGATTTTGAAGCCAACGAGAGCTAAATTGAATATCGGCTTAATAAACAGAATATATTGGTAGATTCAATATGTTGCACAAAAATAACATGTCTGTCAATTTAATATTAAAACCTGTATCAGTAATGTTTTTTACATTGTCTTTTCTTCAGATATGAGAAGGAAAATGAATAATTAAAATAACTATTTAAACTTAGCATCAGTTTTACTAGATTCAAATAGTGAAGTAAAGTAATTATTAACATAAATCAATTTTCTGATTAATACGATGAAATGTCCTTTTTACTTACAAAATAATAAAATTAAAATTTTAAAATAAGTAAATTGGTTTATCAGTATCTAGTTTTATTTTTTGCGAAAGCGCGCGATTTTAATACAGTTTTCAGTGTGTCTCTAGCTCTCTTTTTTACACTCAAGTGCTGACATATTTCTGAGGAGCATATACTCCGAAAGGAGTAACCCTTTGCATATCTCCAACAGCGCTACAGATAAGATAAAACTAGTGAAAATAAAGTGTCTCCAACACGTGGTGGCTGTGGTTACAGAATCGATAATTCTAACAATGTTATCGTCTGTCTATGTTATAAAAAATAAACTTTTTATAGTATTTATTATATATTCTGAGCCGCCAATATGATATAGCACATAGCCTATACTTTGATACCGATCCGCAGAACAGTGATCAAACCGATTTAACTTTAACAGCCTTAAAAAGAAACAAATAAACTTTTTATAGTATTTATTATATATTTTGAGCCGCCAATATGATATAGCACATAGCCTATACTTAGATACCGATCCGCAGAACAGTTATCAAACCGATTTAACTTTAACAGCCTTAAAAAGGAACAAATAAACTTTTTATAGTATTTATTATATATTTTGAGCCGCCAATATGATATAGCACATAGCCTATACTTAGATACCGATCCGCAGAACAGTGATCAAACCGATTTAACTTTAACAGCCTTAAAAAGAAAACAAATATACTTTCCCCTTAACGATTTATTTTTGTTTTCTAATGGTAAGTGTCACAGAAACTTCCGTTCGTAGTTCAATCTGTGAGCACTGATCCATGCACGGCCTTCTTGTCTGATCAGGAAGCCGATTTACGGCTCGTCGTGCTTCTAGAAAGTATCCGATACGCAAACTATTACCGATTCTACCTTCGTCTGTATAAATTATCTAATGGGCCGAAGAATTTAGAGAAATCTCTAATAAATCACTTAGAATCGCAGGACCAATAAACGTTCGTTTTTCAAAAGATAAAAAGTAGTAAATTAAAAAAATATGCTATAAAATTTATTTTTGTCTATTATTTTCATTCTGTAAAATAAAGAATGTATTCAACGATATTTAAAACTGTGTCGATACACATTTTTACAGTTCCCTTATAACCGTGTCTGCACAATAGCATTTAAAACACTCATAAAACTGGGTAAAATAACACCCAGAAATTACCTACAAAGCCTGGTTCAACCTTCGCGTAAAATTATGGATTTATTTGCAGTTTTAGGACAACCTTCCAGAATGACTATTATCGCGTTCGAAGGATAGAAAAAACTTGTGAAGGTAGGTAGGAGGACTTTAACTCCTTGCTACAGAGTAAGGTGAGTAAAGTATCATTCGTGCAGATCAGAGCGCCTGAAGTAGAACTATTATCGAATAAGGTCAGACACTAGTTACACCGTCTAGTAGAAAGGAAGATAAGAAATCGTATATCGTATATGGAAATATTCAGAACTAAGGAGAGCAAGTAATGATTCCCTGGTACTGGGCGAAACGTCGACAGCAACGATTACCTGAAGTCTATATATAACTGCTCAAAATGTCTTTTCGCTCCAAAAATGTCATCTACATCTATAAAAATTAATGTTTGTGTTTATGTATGTATGTATGTATGTATGTTAAAAACGCCTAAACCGCTGAACAGAAGTTAATGAAATTTACAGGGTTTGTTTAACTTATTCCCATGATGGTTCCTGTAAAGTTTGGTGTAGATCCATTCACAGGGCTCCGCCCAGAGCGTTTAGGATGGTTCGAATGCCGATCTATGTATGAATGTGAGTATGTATGTATCTTATGAATGTCTAAACCGCTGAACAGAAGTTGATGGAATTTGGAGGGTTTGTTTAACATATTCCCAGGATGGTTCTAGTGAAAATGTGTGTAGATCCATCCACAGGACTCCGCCAAAGAGGCTTTGGATGGTTCAAAAACCGATGTATGTGTGTATGTATGTATGTATATATCTTATGGGCGCTTAAACCACTGAATGAAATTTAGAGGGATTGTTTGACATATTCCCAGGATGGTTCGTATGAGGTTTGGTGTGGATCCATTAACAAGGATTCGCTCCAGAGATTTAGGATGGTCCAAAAACTGATGTATGTATGTGAGTATGTATGTATCTTATGGACGCCCAAACCACTAGACAGAAGTTAATGGAATTTGAAGGGATTGTTTAACATATCCCCAGGATGGTTAGAGTGAGGTTTGGTGTAAATCCATCCACAGGGCTCCACCCCAGAGGCTTAGGATGGTTCAGTGTACAGCCTTCCATAAGTCTAATGTTAAAATGTGTATCTGTACTAGCGTTACTAAAATTAATTTAAAAAAATTATAAACATGTAAAAATAAAAATGCATTATTAATTATTTTAAACTGTTTATAATTGCTAAATTCTATGTACAATTATTTCTATCACACTTATTTATATTAAAATTAGGATCTCCGATAGTATTCTTGCGTAATTTGAATCAACCAAAGCTGTGCAACGGTACCAGAATAACCACAAAAAAACTGACACCCGGGCAGAAATCAGAGGTGGCAAGTTCAAAGAAGAGATAGTCTATATTCCTGGAATACTTATGATTTCATCAGATCTACCTATTGATTTCAAACGACTACAATTTCCTTTGCTACTTTTATTCGCTTTAACCATAAACAAGGCACAAGGCCAATCATTGACCATTGCTGGAATAAAATTGTAACATTCGAGCTTTTACCACGGATAATTATATATTGCGTGCTCACGTGTTGGGACACCTAAAGTTTATATGTTTATACGGCTAATGAAGAGAAATTGTCTATCTTCTAGCATTACAGTAAATGAAATATAATTATTTAGATGTTTGATTTGATTTTCTTATTGCAATTTCTTATTACAATTATGATTTCGGGCCCAGCAACGCTAGTATAAATATAAAATGCATTAGTTTAAATTGATAAATATAATAACATACAATCCGAAACACGAATGTATAAATCTAATCAAAAGAGCTATACGTTTTATATTTCGTTGTCTTTTTTTACGTCAATATTTCATAATCACAGATATGCAAAAATGTAGTATCTAATAATGACGTCAAACTATAATCACTCTTGTCAGAGTTCATGGAGAACGCAGACGATTCGAACTCGTGATAAAAACATTGGCTGGAAATAAATTATGCATACGAGTTTAATTTGGAAGTGGATTTAGTATTTGCCAAACGTACAAGTTTTCCTTTTTGTGCTTTGATAAAGCATGAATGTTTTATTTGCATCTGCATATTGTGATGTAAATTATTTACAAAACTGTTAAATAAGTTAGGTCTCTTAGAGTTATGATTAATTTCAGAAAAATAAAGTAGAAATGTTGTAATTTTCATTCTTTGTTTGTTTGCAGGCGTGCTAGTGGCGTGTATTCACACGTCACGTATTTTACATATATATTCATATTTGTAAAAGGATATTTTCATAATGTTTATTCTAACACATACAGGGTAAAGGTAATGGAGAAACTAGTTACAGAATTTAAAATTTATCATGAAAATGTTTTTGAATAATGAAATTTTCCACTTTAAAAAGAAATTTATACACAGTACGTTTTTAAAAACAGAAATTGCCAACAAATTACCAAATAAATATTTATAATATCATTATATTAATTAATAACATTATATAATTATATTGTATATTATTATATTTTATTGATATACGCTTATATAATTATTAATATACAATAATTATAATATAATTTTATTAATATTGTATTATTTTTAAACAATTTTTTAATTTAAACAATTACAGGAATAGTTTCTTATAAGAATTTTTTTGAAATTCGCTAGAAACAAATAGTGCATGTAAAACTAAAATAATCAAATTAAAAACAGAAGTTCTTTGGGAACGACTGAGCGCGGCGTTGCCACTTCGGCAACATGTCACTTGCCATTCTCAAGAGAATGTTGAAGGGGAGGCTAGTGTCAAAAAAATTCTATTTACCCTAAGAAACACGACAACCCTGTCAGTAACGATTATTATGTAAAATGTTGCCTCTTACTGCTGCCTATTTTTAATTGTAATACAACCAAGCTATATTGCACGTAATTTAAACCAACTATATGTTTACACGCTAACCATTGTAGTATTTATTGTTCAAATCTGAAAATGAGTTCAAGGACGAAAACCATTTAAACCTCTACTATTAGGCCCATCGTCAGAATAATATTAGGGATTGCAGTGGTGTGTACAGAATTTGATTCCGGGAAAGGGTTTTCTCTAATCTTTTACCAGAAAAAAATTAATACTAATTTTAAAAAAAATATTTTTAGTGAATTAAATTATTTTTTAAAACAAAAAATAATTTCTTTTGTATAATATTAGACCTATTATTAAAAATTCTACCTCATATAAAATTATACCCTATGCTTTGTTTATATTTAATGAAATGTTTAATAGAAATTATCAATTTTATATACTGTTGGAGGGGCTCTAGCCCCTCTGTCCTCTATATAAATCCGCCACTGGGGGATTGGCCACAGTTATAAGGCTACCCTTGAATAACGGCGGGACATCTAGATCTCCAATCAAAAAGTTCATAAACCGAAAACGTTTCTATCCATTCGAGGTAGCAACATTAAATTTTCATAAACCGAAAAAGTTTCTATCCATTCGAGGTTACAACATTAAGTTTTTATAAACCGAAAAAGTTTCTATCCATTCGAGGTTACAACCTTAAGTTTTCATAAACCGAAAAAGTTTCTATCCATTCGAGGTTACAACCTTAAGTTTTCATAAACCGAAAAGGTTTCTATCCATTCGAGGATACAGTGATGTCGGTGTTAAGATTAAACACAAATGCAAGTGGAGTAACGAAGCAAAGCTATTTAAGTCGGAGCGTTACCGGTTGCCAAAAAAACCATTGAACTTGTACTTAATGACAATCAACGCCAAATTATATTTCTTTCATGCCAAGAAATTGCTTCTAACAGGCTACTAATTACATTACTATTTTTATTTAATGGTATTTGCATACTTTACAATTTACCACTAATATTTATTATTTATATTAATGATAATTTCTATTCATGGTTGCCCAGAACAAGGCTAATTTCGAAAATCAGTATTAGGCCTATAGTTTGTAACTGATAGGAGTTGACGTTAGTTAGATCAATGAATTCGTTCTTGAGAAAAATGTTATAATTTCAGATATAGATAAAAACACTGAACTTTCCCCCTTTTCGATTCTTTTTTAAAATCTCTTTATTTGGCTAAAATTGGCTAAAGCATTTTCGAAAAAATTCTCGTTAGAGAAAATAGTTTCTAGTTGAAGAGACATTAAACTGTTGAATGATTTTTAGAAAAGATTCAAATTTTAGCAGAAAATCATTCAAAACAACCATAAATGTTTCTGTCCATGTCAACTTATATAAAAAGTTAAATGGCAATAATTTTACTACAGAACTTAAATTTTCACTAAGAATCATTTTATGCATCTTTTTAATAGTTTAAACGAAAGTAAGCAGTTTCATCATTTCTTTTGTTTCATGTTTGTAAATAATAATTTCTTATCACTGTAATTTTCATATTTAGTGTCATAAGATAATAATGGTGCAAAAAAATAATTATGCAAACTAATTTGTGTTTAAGATTGCAACAAACTAAATTCGAATTGTATTACATTTAATAATCTTGAATTAAAGGATTAATACCGCCATTAGGCTAATGTAATGTTGAAAGCCAATCAAAATCTTTGCAGAAATATTACCTTTACAAAAGAAATATAATGAAAAGAGGCTCTTTATTTGGAAAATCAAATAATAGCAAAATCGTATTCCTATAATGAAAGACCGTAGTGACTAAGAATAAATATGTTTTAAATTGAAAACATAATATCATATAATATAGTTATTTGTAGTAATCAATATTATAGAAATTTTAAATTTAGTTAATACTTTTAAAACTTTTATTTTGTTAAAAACTATTGTTTTACGTAAAATATATGTTCTGCTTTTGTATTTACTTTTCAAACATTTAGGTGGATCAACCTGTAACGGTTCCAAGCTACTTAAGTGAAGTAGACCCAATCTTTAACGGGGTCAAAAAGAAGCATCTACTCATACACCCTTAAGGAAAAAGAAAGTAGTTTTAGAAAGTAGACGTAGTTTTATAATACGTATCTCGCACACACACACACACACACACACGCACGCACGCGCGCGTACGTACACACACACACACACACACACAAACGCACACGCGCGCACACACACTCACGCACACACACACACACACACACACACACACACACACACAAACACAAACGCACGCACTCACACGCATCATTTACCACCTTCTCCCATATCAGGAAATGCTCTTTACTCGAGTCACCTCTTTTAAAAGATACTACAAATCTAGTGTTAGAAGTTATTTCACAAACACATCTTTCGCTTGATACGCTATCAGCATTAATATGGGAATGATTAGAGACTAAAAATAATTCAAAGATAAAACAGGTCAAAGTTCTTTGTAACACAATGTTTGATAACTTTGTAGTAGGATCCTAGTCTAGCACTGTCTAGAAAAGGCGACCGTTTAACTTTATATCGAATCCTGTCCGCTTTATTGTTGCGCGCACGCGCTCTCAAAGAGAGAGAATATACAACAATGATGTTGACTGACTGGCCTGGAGTTAGTAGAAGCGAGCCCAGACTGTAGCTAGTTCGCTAGCACTGGAAGGAGCGTGGTGCGCATGCGCCAAAGAGTCGTCAAGTTACGTGGCGCGGACTATAATAGAACCATTGTAGCCGGGAAGGTCAGACCTAGAGATTACTTTTGCTTCCCTCGAGGTAGAATTCATTGGCTCACTGCCAAACGTGAGACCATACTGACTAGCGTGTAATATCCACTTGAGTAGCAATCAATATCATTCAGTTGCCCACAATTCCATAAAAAATAATTTCAAATTTGTTAAAATTCTTATTCAAAAACGATTTTACGTGTTTAAAAAAATAATTTTTATGGAACCTTTATACAAATACCAATATCATTTTTGTGACTTTTGTTGTCTGACGATTGGTGGCATTTAAACTTGAACAAATAACAACTTTCCGAGCTTTTATGAAAAACTTAGTAATAACGTTTACATGGCTCCTACGCTATATAATACTGCTCTATCTATAATTTTTATAATATCAGTGAATAGATTGTTTTAATAACAAGGTATAATTACCTATTACACTTTTTCTATTACTTGCGACCAGATTTTTTGTTAACTACAGGTTGTTAAATTGTTAACTTACATTTGGAGGAAACGTTTTCGTCTTACTTAAAAGTCTGGTCGCAAGTAATAGCAAAAGTGTAATACGTTTTATTAACAACCAGCACGTCATGAACAGCAACAAGGTATTATTCTTGTGCGACGCTCATAATAAAAGTCAGATCCAAACAATATGTCTATTTGGCAATTTTTAGATTTAAAAATATTAAAAAAATAACTTTATTGTATTAGGTACAGTATTGAGACAAAAGTAATTGATTTATACTAACTTAGAACTTTACCAAAAAAGTAATGGACAATTTTCTGTAGGGCGTCGCCAGAAAATATATTTTATCCCAATGGGTAAAAAAATTTGGAAATGCTTACCTTTGTCCTATCTAAAACATCTCAATTAGTTTTACGTTAATTTAATTATATTACACATGAAGCAAGTAACTATTTTAATAAGTTCAAAATAATAATTTTAAAGTTGACAGAATTTTATATTTATTAAATTTGAGATATGTAATGAAACAAAAGAAGAGAAGCATATTAAATGAAGTTTAATAATACATAAACCATCCGTCTCGCGAATCACTGTTATTAATAACAATAATAACAAAGACAAGTTAAAGTAGTGAGTAATAATTTATCAGTGTACAGATTAAAGGCAGATGAAAGAATTATCTTTCTTTATCAAGTCTCATTTTCAATTACTAAAGACACCTTTCCAATCAAGTCTCATGGAAACATTTATTCAACTTTATTGTAAATCAAACGGATTATTATAAATTAGGTGCAAGTTAATTATTTCATTTATTAAACTCAGTTTATTAAAGGAATACATGTTTTTGAGTTCTCATTATGTAACAACCAACCGTACCTTACCATTGGAATATTCTAGTCAAATTCATTTTGTATACAGAATTTTAATAATATAACGCCTTCAACTTTTTATTATAAAATATTTTTAACATAAATACATTTTAAAATAGTTTTAATACTCTAATTTAAAACATGTAGCAAAAGTTGTTTAAACAAAATGATTTCCACTTCTTGATTTTGATTTGTTTATTGGTTGGGTTTTAGTTCTGCATTTTTAATGACTTCTCTGCTCACTATTCGTAGCTCTTAAGATCTTACGAGATTGGTTTATGCCCACCTAGGACCAACTCCTGAGTTTGAGGGTACGCTCTTAGGTAAGGCCAATCGAGAGTTGATAAAGGTCCGATTGCACTACCTGGAATGAACTAATGAAACGGAATATTGGGTAACGGAAACCTAGTCCTTTTGAAGGTTCTAATGGTCCCGAGTAGTTCTAGAAAAGCGGTCGAAACCGTAGTGTCTAGTTGGAGTTCGACTTGTCCCAGGGGCGGGCCAGTTACAAGTGCAAGCCTTCAATAAGGTCGCAAGACTCTTCTGGTACTACGGGTCGTGGCACCTAACCTTCCGTCTCGGGCCTGGCGCTAGCTGACCTAGATGCTTGGTGATAGATAGACATAAGTATCTACACATATGTATCTAAGTTTGAATGTTTTGAGAAGGAGGTGGAGTCGAAAAACAGGTACTTATTGTCATCTTTTATCTTTTTTATCATCTCCCTTTTTTCTTATGCTTTTTTCATAACAGACTCCCAAATGCTTCCATCGATAGACTTCCATCTAACAGACTTCCATCGATAGAACGCGTTGTGTCCCATTGTATTTATGACCTTTTACCTATACTGTTCTTTTTAATTATGCGATATAAACCCAAGTTTTCCTTTAAATAAACGTACCATTACGGTATTAAATTTACCGTTAATTGTAATAAATTCAATTCACACATATAAATAATATTATATGGCTAACACCTTCCCAACAGCTGTGCCAGTGTAGGATGGTATGTGGTTTGCAGCTTGCAGGAAATAAGCTTGTTTATGTGCTAATAAGATTGCCTTTCTGCGGAGGCTGTTGCTTATATAAACGAGATGCCAATACAAACTGTACAAGAACAAACTCAGTCTAGTATAGCACGTGTATTTAAACACGTTATATGCTCACTCACGTTCAAGAAAGCGTCTAATCTACCAAAGGACATGTCTTAAACAAGTCATATCATCACGCAATTATTTAAATTTGAACTATTTTGCAGGTAATAATGATTTTAAATTATAAAATCACTAATTTATTATCCCCTGATTATTTAATAAAGTAAATGAATTTATAAAGGGGGCATGTTTAACCAGAGACAAAATATAATCAAATGAAAAAAAACTAATTCAAATCTAAGGCCTACCACCGTGTAAGCAAAATCCAAAATTAAAGTCCGTGTAACAGATGAATATCTCTTTTCATCCTGGTTGAGACTACGTATCCTTCATATAAGCGCCCCACCCCAATCTATGCCATAATGTCCCTATTCTCTAGACCAGAAGTAAATATATCCCTTCCGATGCCATTTTATATAACGTTCCTTTTACTTCTTCTTACAAGGGGTTGTAATGGATAGACCGTTTCTAAGACCCCGACGGAGAGTGGGTCTACGTCAGGTAAGTGACCCTGCCTACGATACGCCATAATGTTTCTCTATACCAGGAATAAATAATTACCCTTTCCTACGTAATTCCGTACAACCTTCCTTTTCATTCTTCTTGCAAGGGGTTCTAACGGATAGACCGACTTTTAAGACCCCGACAGAAAGTGGGTCTACGTCAGGTAAGTGGTCCTCCCTATGATACGCCATAATGTGTCTCTATATCAAGAATAAATAATTACCCCTTACTACGTAATTCCGTACAACCTTCTTTTTCCTTCTTCTTACAAGGGGTTCTAACGGATAGACCTACTTTTAAGACCCCAACAGAGAGTGGGTCTACCGTCAGGTAAATGACCCTACGATACGCCATAATGTTTTTCTATACCAGGAATAAATAATTACCCCTTCCTACGTAATTCCGTACAACCTTATTTTTCCTTCTTCTTGAAAGGGGTTCTAACGGATAGACCTACTTTTAAGACCGCAACAGAAAGCGGGTCTACTTAAGGTAAGCAGCCCTGCCCACAATACGACATAATATTTCCCAATTCCCTACACCAGGAGTAATATATCCCTTCCTACAGAGCTGTAGAAAGGGGTTGTAATTCTTAATAACAGAAATAAAACATACTAAATGTAAGAAACAAAGACACTGAGCGGACTGTACCTATTCACCGTATGTGGGCGAATAAACAATAAAAACAGTTTGTGTTTAATTTTGTGAATGTTAAAGGTATAAACACCCAACTTCCTTAAAATTATAAAAACGTGATATTAAAATCCCGTGACTGACTCTCTCTCTCTCTCTCTCTCTCTCTCTCTCTCTATATATATATATATATATATATATATATATATATATATATATATATATATATATATATATATATAGAGAGAGAGAGAGAGAGAGAGAACGTATATTATATGTTTTCTTGTAATATAATTATTGAATAAAAATATTTCAAATACAAGAATATAATTTAAAACAATTCTTGCACTTGAAATATTTTTATTCATTAATTCATTACACAAAATGCATGCATACGTACATACATACAAAAATGCATACGCACACACCTATCCATCTATTTTAACTTTATAACTTCCTTAAATGAATTATTAAAGTTTGAGCTGAAAACTTGTTCTCTAAAAAATACACACGTTTTCGATCTGCGTAACTCAATAGTATTTTCCTAAATTACCACTTGTTTGATGTTTACGTATTAACGTAGAATGACTGAAAAAGATGGATATCAACCTCGATTTAAAAGAACAAACTTGAAGCAATTTACCTGACAAAGTGGCATCTGTTGAACGCCAACTGAATGACCTCTAGATGTGCCTACTCGAACGTAGTTACATTCAGTGGATGCGACAAAAAAGGAAACAAGTTGGATTTACAACACACCCAGGAACAGCGGTACCTCTAGGCGTTCTTAGCAACATTTATAAACCCAAGACGAAATTCTACTTAATGAAATTCAATTTTTAAAACTGAAAATCCAAATTTGTCACAGTTATAATATAAGAACGTGGTTCTCATTATGCTTTTCCTTTTAAATATAAATACTGTTTTTTCATTAAACGGAAACTTCCATTCTAAACTCTGACACAAAAATTAACATAGTTATAAATTAACAATTTTTTAAATATTATTTTAGCAAAACACATGTTCGTAGCGTTTTTATTTTAGCGAAAAAATGTACACTATGATAATGGGGAGGATTAAGTCTTATGTATAACATTTTATGTACAACATTTTTGTTACGATGTAGTGCAAACATGGGAAAAAGGAATATTGTTTTAGAATTCCTCAATAAAATATTGCGTACAAATATAATTAATCAACAAAAACCTTTTTATTTAGAGACTAGCCAGTTTTGTAATCAATCGTTGCCAACACAAACGTTCAAGTTGCTTCTAGTTTTCTTGATCGTACTGTAATTAATTTTTAATTAAATGCTACACTCTTACTAACCAAACCACGTTAACGCTGTTCTACCACTGCTAAATAAAGCAGTAACACCTGCGTGTATATAAATCGATAGTTCTGATCGCCGAACATTTAGAATCGTCCACAAACCACGATCAACTTAATATTTGAGCTCTGAACCAATAACGTTACAACAGTTTTAGAAGAATTAATAAATGACACCACTTGATCGGAGTACTTGAAGACAAAAGTACTGGACGACAATCAGATATGAAAACAAAATACTAGATGAGAAAACTATTTGCAGTTATAGATATAAAAGACAAACACCCGAATAACCTACGGTTAAAGGCAACCTCCGTTAAGAAGCAATGTTACTGTAAGACGAGCCAGACATCTGGAAGAGCAGAGAAAGAAAAGAGAGACAGCTACAAACAATCGCAAATTCATCAGTACTATTTATAGAAGATAAGTACGGTAGTGTAAAGATATCCCCAAAATAATCTGTAATATAAATACAATGCATACATGCATAAGAAACTGAAATAGATAAAGATGTCTGTCAACTCCCATAATATGAATATTATCTTCATTATTGTCTAACGACTATTTTTATTTTATATTTAAACGTTTTACGCCACACTTTAACTGTAATAAAGATTAATGGAAGGAACATTGGCTATAATGATGAAACAGCAACGTTGGATGACAATAATGAAGATCTTTAGGGAACGTTGATCAGTATAAAGTATACAAGTGAAAATATGGCATTAAAATAAGTAGATCGAATGCAAAAATTAAATTCTTATTACTTCTGTGAATCAAATGGAGTTGCAGACATTAAGTAGCAACGTATTTTCAGTATTGCAATACGGAGGGAAAGGCGAGACGTTGAAGGTGGACACCATGAAGATTGCGTTACGTTGAAGGTGGACACCATGAGGATTGCGTTACGTTGAAGGTGGGCACCATTGCGTTATAGATGGATACTGAGGGTAGCCTTAGTATAGAATGTGACTAATACAGAGGTGATGAATGGGGTGCGAAGAATCCTTGAAACTGAACATTTTAATGCTTCGATCCTGCCACAAGGAGGATAAATATAAGATTCTATAATTATTAATATACTCATTTTTATTTCTGTTAGGAATATTTCTATATGTTTGAGTACATCTTTCTTCCATTCCTAACTTTTCAATATTCTCTTCTGTTGACGCGTTTCGGATTAACTCCATTTCCAAAACTTCAATAGTACTGATCGCCCAAATAACTTGAGGCCTTAACTTAGGAAAGAGGAGAGTCGGAGGGACGAGATTTTGGTTCAGGGTCTAAGACAATACATTTTGGTATGGAAAGACATCTGTTGTTCGTTTTGGGAAGCTGCTTTTAGAATAAAATTGGTCTTTACAATGAACAATATCTTTGAAAGGACACTGTATACACAAAGATGAATAGAAACGTCTCCATGACGACGGCAAAGTGCAGGACCCATTCAACCCACCCTGTCAACAAGATCTATGGTGTTCTAAACATAGAAGTAGTTTGACTTTAATCCCCTTTATAAATAACAATAACTCTAAAGTCGTTATTCTTGTAGATGCATATCTATGGCCCTAACCTACCTCAATGAGGAGCCTCTGCCCTTTTACTTTAGCCATGATCCTCTCCCCACTCTTAGAAAAAAAGAGACGCATTCCACTTCCCACCGTATTTACCACATCTCTTCCACACTCCTAAGTAGCGATAGTAGCTCCCTGCCTTAAAACAAACATCAGCAACTGGTAACAATAGCGCGTAATGCATATTACATTAATATAGTCTGTGTGTGCTGCCTACACAGCAACAACTTGAACCAAACTGTACAAACATTTGAGACCAAAGATATTACGAGCAAATATTATTTGTATTTATTTGGCATAATACTGAGTTTATCGACATAAACACCTGCGTATTAAATTTTAAAGGTGGATAAGTTATAGAATAGTACATGCTGTACCTGTTACAATAAGCTACGCACTTCTAATAAGGTGAATTATCTCTATGGAAAAAGTGGCAATAAAAAATTTACAGAATTTTTAAAAACGTACATACTTCGCAAAGAGTCACTAACGGCATACTAAAGTTTATAAAATCAAGGATTCCTTGTAAAAGAGAGCATCAAGTTATACTATATTCCAATATTGGTATGCTACAAAGCGTTACGATGGGTTTTTTATTAGGTAAAGTTCACTAATTCCCGAAGTAAACTGTTCAAGGTGCAATATGAGACGGCCTCCTTGTTGCGAGCAGCAATACAAAAATTATGCCAAAATGGTGGCATTTCACTTACCAACCGGCGCCTCCATTTTTTATTTTGATTCTGTATAAGCAAATCTATTCTAAACCAGAGGCTACTTTGTAGGTACATGTTATTGTAGAAATTTTATGGTGGTGTTCTATAGAGAAGCCTTGAGCTTTATAAAGTTGTGTGTGCGCACGTGTGTGTATGTTATTCATGCGCACATAATACAAAACAAGTATTCATGTTTAAGTGATATATATATATATAGGCCTACATATACTTGAACAGTAAAGGTGTGTGTGTGTGTGTTTATTGTGTGTGTGTGTGTGTGTTTGTTGTTGTGTATGTGTGTGTGTGTGTGTGTGTGTCTGTGTGCGCTCGTGCGCGAATATATTTTTCTATTCCTTAACTTTTTGAATTGTCAGCTATATTTTTTTACAACAGGTCTAGCATTAACTTCTGAAAACTATATAAACATCTTTAAAATGTTATAATTATACTAGATTTCCTTATAAGAATTGTTAATCGTGAACAACTTCCGTTCTTTAAAATACCATCTAATTTATAAATAATCAGAATACATACACTGTTTTCGGATAAATGAAACTGTTTTCGGCAAATGGATAGTTTTGAGTTGTATCTAGAACACCCCCTTTATAATTCCAATACTTCGTAGGCTTCCTTTAGGCACGCGACGCCGCACAAGTGATCCCGTATTTCCTATCAAGGAGGTTTTATGTGACTACCTTAAATCTACCACATTCCTTTCCTGCCGTATATATACTGGTAGGACATTGCTCGACATCGGTTTTTTATTTCGACCTTATGACATACTCATTTTAAAAACTTATTTCGAAACACATTCAAATCTACAATATAAACAGATGGATCATAGATCCACATTTTAATCGGCAGCTTGATTTTATCAAAAATAGGAAATAGGCCTATATTTTGGCGCTATTATCTGGTATTTATTTTCGTACACTGTGACAAATAACTTAAATTAGAATAGAAGTAAATTATAACGCTTTGATTATTCGTTTGTATGGAAACTAAATATACTGAGTATTTTTTCTAAACCATTTAACTCAAAAGAAATTTATAAACCATTCTAAATCATACACTCAAAAACCCCTGCAAAAGTTACAAAAGTCTAAAAAAACATATTTTTTAAACATAGTTAAAAGAATTAATTTTAATATAAAACGTTGAAATTAATTTAAATAATACCTGCAAAATAAAGGCGAATTTCACTCAATCACGCGACATTTCTGCGGCAAAAGCTTAAAATAGCAACTTGTGCATGTGAAAGCCCAGTTATAGACCAGCTCGGTGGCACATATGCGTGCAAATTACAGATATTACTTTATGGTCAGTAAGGCGCAATACAAATCAGTAAACCCCTTCCAATATAGGCCTAACTGGTGTATTATGCATCAACTTTCACGTTTTCCTACAAATAGAAAACATTTGATGAACTATGACTCGCACAGGAAGTTTATATTCTCTTAACTAACTTTTAATGTTAGTTTTCTGTCAACCCCAATTTTATCTGTTGATGCAATACGGAGAGTTTCCACTCTCAACACGCTGTTATTTAATTCCTTCTACTAGCTCACACTCTCCTTATGTATATCTTGTACAAATTTTAAATCGTTAATAAAATACGTTTTTATCCCATACAATCAAGTTCACATACATTTTGTTTAACCTATAGTGAATGACAAATGATGTTAATACAGTTTTTCAAATATTTATTCAGTAATTAAGTTATAAAAATTTGGGGGTTTAGGTCAAATACGATTTTTTTTACCCACACCTGGTTGTCTCCGAAAACATCATTGCAAAACGCTAAATTGTTGCCCTGGTTACCACAAAATATCATAAATAATGCTCTAGGTTTAAAAAAAAGAATAAAAAGAATAAAATAAACAAACAAACTGGATTAACGTTATCGAACCTTGCTTCATAAACGGACAATGCGAAAGGAAAGCGAAAAGAAACTGCAACACAATGCAAAAGACGAAAAACCCGTATAAATAGCAACAAACAAAAACAACAGTCCAACACCATACATAGAAAGGAAAATGGAAAATTTCACAGAAATTCGTTTTTATGTCACTTAATATTGTTATTCGGACATGTAAATCAATGTTTATATTAATTGTAAATATAAAATTAAAAAAATGAATAAAAAACAAAATTTGTCATTGTTGATTTCAATGGGAACTAACATTTTTAAATAATTTTATATTACTTGTATCAAAAAGTTATTATTTTTAAGGTTAAGTGTTTTAAAATGGAGTGTTTTAAGATTCATAAATTGAAAAAACTAGGATAAACAGAAAAATTGTGTCCATTATAATATTTATAACAATCCTAAAGAAAAGACATATAATTTTAACAGTTTTCACAGTTTTAATATTTTGCTTTCTAGGCATTTTATCGCATACTTTCAAAACATTCTATAAATAGCATGCTTAAAGTCGCGCCATTACCTTCGATTTTTCGTTTTGATAAATTTCATTCAAAATTAAATTCCAAACATGGAAAAATTATTGTAAACGATAAAAGCTATAATTATTAATGTTATACAAATATAATTTTCTTTCTAAAATTCATCAAGTAATTCTTCAGAAATTATCGAACTATTTTAAACAACATTGATTCATTTAATATATCTTTAATATAATATATTCATGTAATGAACATATAATCTATAAAATAGGCTCACTAATAAAGTATATTACAAAGAACAAGTTTCGTTACAAAAAGTCAAGTTTACAAATGTGTAGTAAACCACTGGTGAAAATGAGCAGTACATGTCAAATGGCGCATCAACTGGCATCACGTAGCAACAGTTATAGGTTAGCCGTCCCAAGTACCCGCTTGCTGCATTCCATGTTAGGCTCAAAAGATTTACAGTTTTTTTTATAAACAACCCTATCCCAAACGGAAGCTTTGTTACTATATTGAATTAATTAAATTTAATACAGAATAGTGTTCTTTTCTATAAAGTAACATTCAGTTTATGGAATTTGACGTGCGTTTGTACATTCAGGTTATGTCCGTACTTCCTTCTAATAGTTCACACTCTCCTCCTTATATATATATATTAAAACAACACAGGTTATTCAAATACAAGAATATTTATTATTTTATATCCCAAAACTCAAAATATTCTTGTATTTGAATAACCTGTGTTGTTTTAAATTATTAAACAAGAAAACGTATTTTATATTTATATATATATATATATATATATATATATATATATATATATATACATATCAGTAGTCTTTGAGAATGCTGGAACTATACACCGGCGAAAAGCTTCAGCATAATTGTAAATGTTGAATAAAATATATCTTGATTATGAACTTTTTGAAGTTATTTAATAATTATAACAAATCAAGAAAAAATAATCATCTTTATTATAATATATATATATATATATATATATATATATATATATATATATATATATATATATATATATATATATATTGTACAAATTTCTAATCGTTATTAAAATACGTTTTTACTCATCTAATCAAGTTCAAATACACTATTTTTAACCTTTAGTGGATGACAATTGATGTTATTACAGATTTTCTAAATATTTATTCATTAATTTAATTTAAAACTTTGCTATCTTAGTCGGATTCGAACTGAATAACTACATGTTTGAAATCCAGCACTTTGGCACTCCGTTACTTAAAGATGTAGGCTATATGAAATTATAAGAGAAAGGTTTCCTAATTTATAAAAAAAATTATATTATTTGCTAATATTTGAAGCACTTCTTATGATTTGCGACATCTAAAACCGCCTTATTTATGTAGAAAATGCGCTTTTAATTAGCATACATAAGAACTAAGAAATCTAAGTGTTGTTTAACGGAAGGCTTTTACCGGAACCAAGTAAAGGACATTTCATGAAACTCGTAATTACAATCCTTCCGAATCATAGTTGATGCGGGAAATTGTTGTGACACTTTAGGATAATGTCTGAACTATTCAGGGGTAACCGTGGACGTCTACCCCGCGTTGACTAAAACTTAAAACTCCGCATATCTGATTATAAGGCCAAAGATTATCTTGAGTAAGGCTCATTTTTCTTTCAAGATTTTTTATGTCTTTATATTTGAAATAAATATAAATAATTAAATCCTCAATAATTAAAAGGAAATGAAAAAATAAATTAATAAGTAAGTTAGGGTTTCTAAAATTTAGATTATTTAATATCACTAATAAACAAAATAGTTATTTAAAAAAAACTATTTTATTACAACAACAAAAAAGATTATTTTATTGTTGTTTTTATATTTGACAATAATTTAAATTTTTAAATAAGAAATCAATTATACAATGAAAATATTGGAAAGAACCCCAATACCACAAAAATAATAAAAAAATTAAAAATAAAACAAGTTGCTTAAGATTAAACCCTTATGTACGTTTCGATGACTATGTCATCATCATCAGAGGGTCTTATTACAAAATTACAATCTTGCAAACAAGAAGTTACTAACTAGAGTAACTAGAGTGATGTATCTCATCGAAATGTATAAAGGGTTTAATCTTAAGTAACTTGTTTAATTTATTATTTTTTATTATTTTTGTGGTATTTGGGTTCTTTCCAATATTTTCATTGTAATATATTGTACCACTGTGCTCTTGATATTAAATAAAAAATCAATAACTTATAAAAGAGATTGAATTATTAAAATTTTAAATATTAATTATCTGTTAATGTTAAAAATATGTAAATTAACTCTTTTCAACATTATCAATAAATTATTAATTATTTTGAAATTAAATTGAATTACTTATTTATTTATTAAACCGAACATTAATTTATAATTGCTACATTAACATAACATACTTTAAACAATTATGAGAGTTTATACTTTCACCCTATGAGTTCATATGATCAGCCGATTTTTTTTTAATGTGCCTTACAACAAAAAACAAAATCGAAATAAAAGATCGGCTACTAAAAAGTAAAATAGACATTTAAGTTTCTTTATTTTCCAATCCGCAACTCAGTTCATCAGGTTTCTAACCGAATGATTTACCGGGTGGGTATAAGGTCACAAAACAAAAGATGACTGAATGATATTCAAACCCTTTCCAAAAATGCTTTATAAAAATCTTTCTATAGAACTTGAGTATTCAATTCTTTCAAACGAAATGTGCATGACATTTAATTTATATAAAGAGTCAAATTAGCAACATTATCAATCTAAACATATAATTAAATTTGTGTACGTGTGTGTGTATGCGCGCACGCTGTATGTATCTTACATCAACTATTTGTTCGCCGAGTTACCTCAAATAACATTTTTCTCAATAAAAATGGAATTTCGTTCAGACAATTGACTTAATTTTGAAAAATGCTTAGTAGATTATCTGCAAATAATTTAACAGCAGGTAATTGTACACATGTTCTGTAACACAACAGGAAGAGAGAATGTCTAATAAACAATTCAAGGACAAACAAAAGTGAATACTGGCAAATTTGAAACAAAAACATTTGTCACGCCTAAGTATAAAACGAGAACTAATCCAACAAGTACAATAAGAAACCATCGGAGCGTTGCAGTATACCAAACTGTTTGTAGGACTTATTATTTTCCAATTAGTTTTCCATCGATCTGATACAAAATTGCTTATTGTAACAAGCTGTCAGAAAAAAGCGATTTAAACTGCTTTTTTGGTTTCTCTTGGCTACTTTTAAAAACTTTTTAACATGATATATTTTTTAAGCAGTTCTTATTACTTACAGCCTGAAAATTTGAGACGAATTGAAAAAACACTAGCGCTGATAAAATATTTACGATTTTTTGGAAAAATATGTAACATTATTTTAGGTAATGTTGCATATTAAGAGATATTCAGAAAACAAACGGGACGTCAAAAATTTTAAAATGTAAAACATAGACATAAATAATAAAAAAAAAATTGTATTTGAAGCGAAATCCATGTACGAGCACATCTGTTTTTTTCAAAAAGGAACTGCCAGGCCCGAGCTGCGCAGTTGAAGAAGCGCGGAAACCTTGATAGCTGTACGCAAGCCATGCTTGCTCACTCTTATTTTTCGAAATGTAATCGAGGAAGGACCTCTATCGAGATGCAGGAGCAAGGGACGCCTTTATTTTTTATACAGTATTTTAATTAATGTTTTTGTTTTTATTAGAAGAAATGTTGCTGCCTTGAAAAATACCTTGAGAGGAAATATGGTTGCCGAAACGCTGAATGGGAGATTTCATTCCAAAATAAGTCTTGTTGCATCACCACAATGAAAAAAGCAGCTAAGTTGTACTATAAAAATTATGTGTTAAATAAGGAATAACGTTTAAAAACATAACTTTAAACTTTTACAGTAAAAACATGTTTAAAGCGTTCAAACGAGGCTTTATTGAGTGACAGTTATGTTAGTACAGTGTTTGCAATGTCAACGATGATTACGTCAGACTAGTTCAAAAGTCGATTGTTTAGTTAAATATTTTTTGTTAGTTTCGTGATATTTTTATACATGGCTTTTCTAATGGCAACAGTCTTTTTTTTTAATTCGAATGAAAGATATTAAAGTTTGACCTCCAATTCATTTTGTTTTTGCTGAAAAATAATATTTTATTCTGAATACAAATTGGACGGCGGTCTACATCACTAGATCAAAAGCAAAAAAACGAATTTTAAGACATTGCCTTTTCAAGTTTATACGCTGGTTAAATTAGTATGTATATATATATATATATATATATATATATATATATATGTGTGTGTGTGTATATAGTATTTTTATTTTAACAACCTGATGCTAGAATAGTGTAAGTATGTTTTTTACTTCAGTTTAAATGTTTCTTCACCAAAATGTCCAATTTATCTCCATTGAAGTTGCTTGATGTAATCATCTTGAATTCACTGATTAAACTAATTTTAAAAATACTTAACTAAGTGAATACGTAGTTGCTTACTTGCTGACGCGTTTCCAAACATTCGTTTCTTTTACGAAGCTAACCCTCTACTGGCGGCATCGGTTAGGTGTAAAGGCTCTAATGGGAATGGACCCAACACACACACACACACACACACACCGACATACACACTAATTTAAATGTTCTACACACATTAAAACAATGTAAAAAACTAACAACCTTAGAAAAATAAGAAATATACAAACACTACGCAACAGATAAAGAAAACGTATTAAATGATCATACACTTTGAAGCCAACAGCTTTTTCTATTATATGACACACAGCCAAAACACCACCCCATTCCACAGTCATAAATCCATTCTCTAGAGCCTTTACACCTAACCGATGTCGCCAGTAGAGGGTTAGTTTCGTAAAAAGAACGAATGTTTTGAAACGCGTCAGCAAGTAAGCAACTACGTATTTACTTAGTTAAGTATTTTTAAAATTAGTTATCTTCATTATCAAGAAATGGCGCCCTAGTCATGCATAACGTCGACCAATTTAACTTTACAGTATCTGAATTTTGCGTTTTAAACTCAAAATCATCGACGCTAAGACATACATACGAACAGTAAAATAGGTGGTTATTTCGTCCAAAGACATAGTTAGACATGAATGACCTATCGACAAATGAAGTAAGAGTATAAAATCCGATGAAAAGCTGCATTTTAGTGTGGATAATTATTGTCCAAATATGTATGCCGTAGAAATTTATTAACGTATTTACGACTTTGTACGAAATACGTTCGTAAACATTTTGTTATTTTAAAAATAAACTAGAAAGACAAATTATAAAGTACAAAAATTAATTTACGTAAAGTAACTAACATGCCGGAAAGAATATTTGTACAAAAGTTTGAAAGATAGTTAGCCTATGGAAATTGCCTTAAGTTTGTTCTCGTACGGCTGATTTCAACTAGATATGACAATTAATTCACAGCCACGAATTTTAAAATATTAAATCCACGTTGGCAGTACCTTCTTTAGTAAAATAATATTGGAAATACTTGAAATTTCGTTCCTGTATTAGCCTATTGACAAAACAGTGGTTTACGTGAATCTGTGTTCATAATATCAAAGCGTTTTCAGTGGTACTGAGGCTTAAGGATAATCAGTCAGACCTGTGGTTAGCTAGGTTCACGGAATGGAGGATGAGAGGAAGAGTTGAACGAATTTGTAATGGAACGACAGGTGAGGCAATGAAGATGCTGGGGATAATCAGTCAGGACCAGTAAATTTGACTTAAAGTATCTGTACACCAGGTGACCATGTCAGACATTTACTTCGTCTTCAGCGACCAGAAACATTTGTTGTATTTTTATTTCGTTTATTTTTAATTCTAAAAAATTGGACCATAACATTTATTTTAAACTTGGTTTTAATGTAGTAATTAAATGATTCACTAGTTTTCAATGTTGGATAAGGACAACTTCAGTATTTTTGTGCAGCGACCAATCAATGCAGCTGTTAGAAAGAAATTCAAGCAACAAATGTTGCAGTCACATGTTTCTCTATATGCTTGTGAAAATATCTCACATCAAGAGCGGATTTACTTGTCTACATCTTCAGCTAACTGTTATAATTCGTCCGTCGTTCTCCCCTATGTTGTTTGTCATTGATAGCTAGCGACAGGCCTAAGACGGGAATCTTAGTGTAACATATAGTAATTGAAAGTATAGTATAAAACAGTGGTTCGCAACAGGTGGTCCGCGGACTCCTAGTGGTCCGCGAGCCATGTCTCAGGCTTTCGTCATCTTCAACGTCTCAACTATTTTGTAAACCTTTATACCACTTGTAAACCCTCGTTTTATTCACGTATTTGTTATAAAGCAAATTTGCAATAGCATATTTAACATTTTCGAGACTCTACTGCGTTTAATTCAGCTAAAAAGCAAATTTTAATTCAAATTCGTTGTTTTATATTTTTTTACAATATTAAAGAATATCAGCTACAAATCAGATCACCTAACTGCTAAAGCGAGGTAAACATATCTCACTAATGTTAAGAATTTTGAAACAAGTCTACCACCACAGCAAAGCAAATATTCCCGTGAGTAATATACCCGTGAAATTCAAAACATCACCTTTATATAATTACTTTTACATAAAAACACACTTCTTATATAATTTCTAGTTTACAACATTTCAATGTTGTCAACAGTGTTTGTAATGATATGAAATACTTATTACTTAAATAATTTTTAATTTAGAGGTACATACTTGATAATTCAAAGCAGACAGCAAAAACAATCAATGTTGCATTTGCAGAATCTTTTGAATGAAACCTTTTATATTTTAACCAAATTTTATATGCATCAATAACTTCAACTAAAGAGATACCCGAGTTGTAATCTGTTCTCAAAATGTACCATTGAATCATGAATTAAATAAATAAATTACTGTAGAAAATATCTTCCGCGTTTTGACTAAACAGATTTGTTCGACTAATTTATTTTATCAAAACTATCTTCGTAAAAAAACAGCACTAAGCTAACTTTGTCGCGTCAACCTCGGAAGTAAGCAATAATCCAAACTGAATTTAGCTTACGTAGTTAAACATAACTTTTGTTGCCGGAAATATTTCTCAATGACAATGTTTGTGATGTCATAACACTGGCGTCCATTAAGGAAGCAGATTGAGAGAGATAAAGTATCTGTCCGATTAACTCTTTCCAATGCGAAAATAAATATTTTCTTTTGAATGAGAATACATTCTGAGGTGCAGAATCCATCTTTTAAAATAATAAGAATTTTTATAGAAATTTAAGGTTCACGTTGTATTATAGTAGGAAGCCAGACTAAATTACAACCTGAATAGGACTGGGGGTGTGGGGGAGAAGTTAGGTTAAGTTGCTAGTTGGAACGATTGTCTCTCGTAGCCACTAAGTATTCACTAGGTAGTTCGTAAGTTAATTTGAGCATACCTTACGTGTGTAGATATTTGAGAAACAACGTTCTGGCTGAATTTTTATTGTGTTTGCATACGTATATTTAAATATACCTATAAGGTCTCCACTTAGGATAGATTTGGTTTTAAATTTATACATTAGGCCTACTATATACCTATATTAAAATATACCTAAAAAGTTTCCAGTCAGAAAAGATTTTGTTGTAATTTTATACATTACCTAAATAGTTAAATGTATAAAATTACAACCAAATCTATCCTGACTGGATACTTCATGGATATATTTCAATATAGATAAATAAAATTATTCTTCCCTGGCAATAACAGAAATAATAGTTGTCAATATAAATTCAGGACATGTTTTCGGTTCAGGAAGTTTAGATAGCTAAAACACCAACTACAATTGTGACGTCACTGTAACACTCCGCGGACGATGCTCAACTTACTACTCCGCACTGACTTTTTTACTCAACTTTAAATTGATAAAAAAATAACTTTCTGTGTAAAATTTTAAAAAAATCTTGTACATATCGTCCTATTTTGTGGTTTTAACAGTTTTCAATTTTAATCTGAGGTAGGCCATCTTTCTCACAATTACCGTTAATTTGATTAATAAAAACCAACAAGCTTCTCTATAGTAATTCTTAATAATCATGTAATTTTAAAATGTTTTTATTGTTAGATTAAACTTAATCTTTGGTTATATACTGAAAGACTATTAACTTACTTTATATTTAAAATCTATGTTTTATTTGATATATAAAAAGGAAGACACTGATGAAGATCTGCACATAGCGATATAAAACGTTCTGTCTCAGTAAGTTTTAACAAATTTACAAAATTTAAAGTTCGGATAGTCATAAACTATTGTTTAAGTGATTAATATAAAAAGAGTAAAAGGAAATATATAAAAATTTTGTGGACAACTATTGTTATAATTGAAATCAAAATCTTTAGATGCAATAAATGTAAATCTTTATCTAATCTATATATAAAATCTAAAACTGTATTTGTTTAATGAACTCCATGGTTTGCCTGAACATATAATACCGGACATTCAATTGAGACACATGTAAACAGCGTCGCGCACTCTTCTTTAAAACTACGTTTTCAGCCACTATAAACGAGCCAGTAAAGTTCTGATTAAGACTGTCTATTGCTCTACCACAGCTACACAGAGGCGCTGGCTGATGGACTGTAGTTCGACCTATAACTGGCAACAAAGGCTCGAATCTCAGATAGTCTGGCCAGCTATGCGTCCAAATGGTAACAGCCCTCCAACCCTCTACTTGCTTTCACTTTCGTAGAATCCTATTCCAGTTTTATTCAGACAAATAGAGCGACCAGATCTGGTTTGACAGACGCTAGTCAAACAGTAAACCTGCTGATATTTTTTCTTTGAGTTCAGGTTAAAAACTTGACCAATTTTTCAAAGCAATTAGATATATTACCTACTTAGTATGACGCCCTAAACTTTATCATCTCATAAAAATAAATCTGTAATGCAACAGGGTTTGAAATACAGGTGACTTAATGGTATTAGAATTCAACGAGATCAACTGGTGGTTACACGATTGATGAAATAGGCGCAATGGGAGTAGCAAGAGTAGCAATAGGGTCTTGGGTTTGAATCTATGAAGTGGTTTAGATCGCGCATACCTTATAGTTTGTACAACGTAACCTGTCTTGTGACAGCTCGGCTACCTAGGTTAGCTCGGACGTGCCTTATCGCTCGCAACCACCTGCAGCTGTTTCCTTAATGAGTAGCCCATGCACTCATAAGGATGTTAATCCCTATTAAGTGAATTAACTTGACCTAATCATAATTTTTAAATTCCTATCAAATATTTGAAAAGTACGTATAAATGTTAAAAGAATGATAAGAAATATGACATAGTTTAGTAAAAACACAAACAAGTAATATAGGGAAATTATATGACACATTAAGAAACCGTTACGAGCGATAGACCACGTCCGACCCAACCCAGGTACCCGAACGATCAGAAGACAGGTTACATGACACGGACTAAGTCAATTACATGACATAGTTTAGTAAAAACACAAATAAACAATATAGAGGTTAGCTGTTTACTTGCGGTAACAATTAAGTTGTTTGTAGCAATAAATTATGCCATTTTTATCGTGTTAAATTACATGACACACTAAGAAACCGTTGCGAGCGATAGGCCACGTCCGAAACAGGTAGCCGAGCGATAAGAAGACAGGTAACATGACATGAACTAAGTCAATTAGTTTAGGAGTGTGCATTTTTAACAGTCCAAAAGTTCAGATAAATTTAGAACGAGTGATGTAGGAGGTGATAATTTGCTTTGAGTCAGACCGCCTTCAACCATTTGCATAGTCGTATTCTTGCTGACGAAGGGATTATGTAAAAAGCTGAACATGCTTACAAGGAAATATGAACAAGGAAACTTTATAGCAAGGAAAAGATAGCAGACGAGTTAGAAAAATGAGATGCTGTTTTTTATAACGAAGGCATCAGCTATTCATAATGGACGCTTGTGTATGTTTTCCAGAGTGATCTTGCCTTATGGACTGATTTTATAAACAGTGTCGAAAATGGTTAATTGGTGCGAGGAATAAATTTACAGATCAGTCCCTTAAGAGAATGATTTTTTGAATGCTGATAGGGCTTTCAGAGGTCATTATCTATTGGGGCTTCAGAGGTCATTATCTATTGAGCAACTTGACATGAAACTAAATGGACAGATTTTTGTTGAATGATTTCGTTTCGGAGGATTCAACTGTAGTCTGTATGATCTAACCTGTCTTGTAGACCCGGGCTAGCCCAGAAGTACCTTATTACATTCAGCCGCCCGCAGCTGTTACCTAAACGAGTCACCTTCTATCATCCTCATTAAGTAAACAAACTTTCTTACCTTAATTATAATTTCCAAACGTTTATCGAATTTTTGAAAAGTTCGTAAAAATGTAAGAAGAGCGACATTCAACCAATGGCAAAAAAATAGGCGTATCTTATTTACAATTTGTAACAATTATAAATTTAACAAATTATGTCATGTTTCTTATATTCTTACTCACTTTTCAAACATTCTATACAAATTTAAAAATTAGGGTAAGAACGTTGATATATTCAGTGGGGATGCTAGTGACTCATTAAGGAAACAGCTGCAAGTGAAAAAGCACGTCCGGGCTATCCCTAGTCTACAAGACAGGTTAGACAATACTGGTTACAGTATATCCATGTTTATCAAATGCCAAATATGTACATCACTATAAAAGCCCATATATTGGTAAAACCTAAGATTTTCCAATCATTAACGATAAAAGTTCCAACTCTAACCATCGCTCATTTCCTTTTACGTGCATTAGGTAAATCTTAGGTTTTACCTCAGAAGCACGGTAAATGTTGCCTAACCTAATCTTTGGACCTGCTCGATGCTAGCAAGAAAAATTATAAACAAATACTCATTGTGTTATTCCCAAAACCAACATTTACCAACAGTCATTTCTCAAACTTAGCACCTCCCAAACTCTAATGGTAGAAACACAAAAAGGCATTTCTTGTTTATAAAATCCTTACATTTACCAGCTCATGTTGGTAAACTTACGATTTATTTGTGCAACAAAAGGTTTACCAATATTCAACCTTTTATACTAACACATACATTAAACAATGGATACTGAAGTTATATGAAATAGATAACTTTAGACCAATTGTTTTAACTTATAATGACATAGAGAATATAGTCCGTATGGTGCAACCTGTCTTCTGCTCTCTCGGCTAACTGGGCTGGCCAGGACGTAATCGCCCGCAGTTGTCGATATTTAAACTAAAATAGACAGACTGATAGAAATAAATATTAATACTTAAAGCTAAACTACTACTATAAAACTTGAGGACTAACGTCTGGACGAATCAAAAGATCCAAATGAAAAAAAAGGTTAGTAAAAATGAATAAAACAAACGAAATAATAAGGGAAACACTCTTTTAATACAATTTCATACAGACTGTCTCTTTAAGGCAAAAAAATCTAAAACGTCTAAGCATAAAAAGTTTGCAAAGTAGTTGAACAATGTGAACAGGTGGAATACGCACCCGCGAACCGGATATCAGAATCGACATTTTCGTCTAAATTTGTGCGTTTATAAAGCTGGACAATGTACTTGCTAGTACAATGAATGTTGCTGCAATGTAAAAAGCTAACAGCATTATTGTTTGGAAAGGAATATTGCATAAAGCACAAAATTGTATGTCCTTTAGCCTGTGCATTCCTTTTAGGAATTTAGATCATCTCAACCCGAGCGCTACATTTGGCGGCAAGAATCTGATGACTCACTGGGTTGCAGTCTTATATAATGACTGATACGGAATTATTACATCAACATGCGGTCTAATCAGACTACATTACAACCGAGCAAGGAACAAGTTATTTAAATCTCAATGAAATACTAAACGCATACAGTCAATATGCAAATTCTGAATGAGTGATTAAGAGGCCAATAAATGCTCCAATTTCAGAACGTCCAAAATAAATGTCGCATTAAATTGCATTATTATTTTACGAGTATTTTAGTATATTGATACGGGCGAATATTAGTTTATACATTATACATTAATTAAACATTATTTATCTGCATTATTAAGGCATTTTCAACGTTATTTCTTGCAACAAAAAAATAAATTTTAAATTAATTCCTATTTAGGTTGAGAAAGAAAATTTTTATTTTAGTTACTTTTTATTTTTTTACAATTAATTTAGATATCTATATACGTATGACAGAATCACAATATTAAGTGTCATAATAGAAAGTTAATTTCCTTGCAATTTTCCATTTTCCTCTCTAAACAATATATGTTGTTGGACTTTGATTTTTGTTTGTTGCTATTTATTCGCTTTCCTTTTTTTCGTTTCTAATATATGAAGCTGATGGTGGACTCTAATTTGTCATTCTATCCATCTCTTGTAATGGTTCTTCTAATGGTATTGCAAGGCCCTTTCTCTTATAATTTCATAATACATAATCAAATGATAGATTTCTATGGGAACGTTGGCTCAGTGCCAAAGTGCTGGGTTTCAAACTGCAGCTTTCAGTTCGAATCTGATCGGGACATCAAGTTTTTTTTTAAATTTAATAAATAAATAAATATTCGAAAAAACTGTATTAACATCAATTGACATGTAGTTTAAGAAAAATGTATTTGAACTTGATTGGATGAATAAAAACGTATTTTATTAACAATTGAAAATTTTTACAAGATTTATATATATATATATATATATATATTCATTTCACAAACTGCGCATTTGTAAGACAAAACGTCAAATTAATGTTTAGCATAAAAATGCAATACCACTCCCACATTATACAAAAAAAAAAC
The DNA here is from genome assembly GCA_036971475.1 of Prosapia bicincta. Classification (NCBI taxonomy): domain Eukaryota; kingdom Metazoa; phylum Arthropoda; class Insecta; order Hemiptera; family Cercopidae; genus Prosapia; species Prosapia bicincta. Next base: position 54,523,232 of record JBAIZL010000001.1, on the reverse strand, counting down.
CTTATACCGGGTATAATTAATTTTATAACCAATCTAACTTCACGAATCTTCTGACTTTACATTATTCTCAGCGAAATAAAACTCTATAAAAACACGTTCCTCAGTTTACCTAGTTTGTAAGATTAATAGAATTGTAAAGTTCAGTTACAGTAAATATATATATATATATATATATATATATATATATATATATATATATATATATTAGGGCTGCAATTTGGTTTATGGGAAGAGGTGTTTAGAGTGCGTTTCCTACAACTATTGCAGGTTATGTTGCGATTTTCTCATTTTGGTTAGCGAAAAAATTACTTTCACTGAAAATATATTAAGTCCGTTTAACTTGTCCGTATATGTTTTAAAACACTTTGAGGAAGGGTAAATTAAACCATCTTCAATTCAAATTCCCAGCTCTGCGTGTATTTATAAAACATTTTCGCCACTGTGCTGGTCCTAGAAAAATACCCTATTTCAAAATAATAAAAACTTTATAATATCTAAATATGCATAGTAAATATCTGGCTATAATGTTTGAAACAAATTTTTTAATTGAAAACGGATTCTTTTAGTTTTTAAATTAATTTTCTGGAGTTTTGAGGAGCTTTTAGATAGCTTTTCATTCCTAATGTACAAGTATTGTTTATCATTTGCTTTCAAGAACGTTTGAACCAAGATGACTTAAGGGTTTGTATGACTAAGTTTGTGTCAGCGGAAAGTTCTGTAACGTGTAATTTATCTGAAAGTCTAAAATACTTTCGAAGTCTTGAGTTTCGTTAGTAAATAGCAAACTTAATACTAATAAATCCTGTTACTGTGTAACAGTAACCAAGTTGGCTTAACAGAAACAGGGCAGGGCTGCCTTGGATTATGTGGTATTCAAGGATTGTAATGTGACCAGCACTGTGCTTCAACCTCCCATATTACCCTAGGTATACGTTTCATGATCTGACCGCCTGAAAAAGCACAAAGAAATTCTTAGGCGCTACCGGGGATAGAAGGGCCTAGGCTTTAAGGCTTAGTTAGAGACAAGTGTTCCAACCACTAGCTTACACAGCCGAAATATAGTAAATTTAAAAACTTAAAATTCCTACACCAACAATTAAAATTTTTTATTTATTTTATGGATATTATTTAATCAATTGCATTTTAAGTGGGGAAATATGGTATATTTTATCCCCATTTAAGCTGTAAGTTAACTAGAATATTTGTATTCAGTCAACTAAGGAAGGGCAAGAGCGAGTGAAAACTTGAGAAGGAATTCTAGAAAACCACAATCTTTAAGAGTTAATCAACTTAACACGAAATCCAGTATAACAATGAACAAAATAAAGGATAAGAATATAAATAGTTTGCAGAAAAATTATAAGGTTAAATTATGATTGAATAGGTAGTACATGAGGTAGGATATTAAGAACTCAGCAATGAAAAACCATATCTAATAACAAACTTGACAAATAAAACATAATCACTGACATTAAGCCTGTCTGTATAAATAATATCCTGCATAAAATAAATGTTTTATATGAAACATTTAATTTGAAACGAGCATTGTAGGTAATTGGGACAAAAAAGATCCATCCAGAAAAATCACAAACTCAAAATAGGTCCATGAGAGCAATAGATAACGAGATCGTATAAACTCGACAATGAATTTAGTAATAAATAATCCTTGAGGTAATTAAATCTGATTAAATGATTCTAGTATGACAGAGACCACCGTGAATAAAAGTAAATAGATCTTGAATTAGGTTCAGATGGTGAATCACCGGGATAAATGCGGAGCTTTTTGGTAAAAATGCAGAAGCTCGGCGCCATACGATATATTACCCTACTTTAAATTGAAAAAAGGTAACTTTCCTACTTCAATTTTAAAAAAAAATCTTGTGGATATCGTCCAATTTGGTGGTTTTGAACAATTTCCCAAAATATCGTATGGTGCCGAGCTACTGCATTTCAACCGTACTTTTTGTAACAAATTACACAGATATAACATTATCTTCGAATTCTGTCGTAATTTCTACACATCTCATTTTTGTAGTGGATCTAGTATGCGTTATTAAAATACACATTATTTAGTTTAGAAGAAAAACGAGAAAAAAATGTGTGAATATATTCAAGTTTTTTTATTATTGCTGTTCTGAGTTTTTAATTAATAATGTTATCAAAGAATAAATCAATATTATCTACAATATTTTATTTACCAAAACTCTTATAGTGAAGACTTTACGTAACTAATAATTAGTATTTTATGAAACAAACAGAATGTTTTTATATTTCTTAATGAGGAACAAAATACGGAACAATAAAAGATGTTCAAATTACTTGGAACAGAACAATTAATTACAAAAACAAATTAAGGTTAATGTTGTTTAAAATTTGCCGTGAAGAATTCATCACGGCCGCTTACCTTTACCCAACAGTTAAAACACTTTAAAACCAGACACTGTCACATCCTTCCACTACCGAAGTCGAGATCGAACTAAACGCTGTGTAATAGTTTAATTGACGTGTCCAAAACTGATCTGCCTAGATAACAACACAATTTATACGTCACTGATAATATACAGTCAATACCAATCGCGTTCAACTCTACATAACTTCGTTTTCGTTACAGACTGTACTTATATTAATATCTATAAGTCTAAAAACTGAAGTCACGTGCTCTTCGCGGGAGTCGTCACAGATGTTTCGTGAAACGTAGAACATGTTTATGTCGAACTTAATTGCAATATCACCGCGTTTTAGTATGCTATTCTTTAAAAACGTTCAATTCTTCAAAATTTGAATACATTTAAAAATAATGTACAGTAATCATATGGAAGCCTCATAAGCTGTATTCCTTTCCTTACTGGGATCTTAGGTTGGATTAAATCTCGCTATTTTTTATCTGCATATAGTGCTTTTATGATCCACGTATTTGTAATATAGACCATTTTACTCTAAGTTTATTTTTTCCTCAATGTTTGCACTATAGAACTAATTTTTATATTAAACCCAAATGAAGATAACTAAACTTACAACAAATAAACTGTTTATCTTAAACTTAAATTTATTAAAAAGATTATGAAAATATTGCGATTTGTATAGTGAAAACGTTTTTTCAAGGGCGTCTGGCATTATTTGGACCGAAAGAAAAGAATGCAGTTCGTGTAATTGTTCCGTCACATTCACAAAGATAAACTGATTATCAAGACGATATCTGAAAACACAGAGGATATAATGAAATCGATTCACGCTAAGCGCTGTTTTCGTAACCATTAGAGGTTATTTGGAGGTTAAATTTAAATAATTTTCAAAAGTAATTTTTATATATTAAAAAAATTGGTATATTTGACTTTAAATTAAAATATATTAGTATAATTTCATAAAACAGCTATTGTTTTTACCCGTACGTTATATTATTTTGTGCATTGTACACTATTAATTAAAGATATTTCATATTTATCAACTTATTAAACCTAAAATTATTTATAACGAAATTGTATGTATATTAAAAGTACACAATAAAAATATTCCACTGTTGTCTAAAGACGATTATATTCTTTGACATATTGTGTTATATATTGCATTTACAGAGATTTTAAATACAATGGTACAAGGAAATTTAATTCATTTCAAATAGGCCTAAAACTAAGAATATATCTATATATTGATTGCTTTGTTTCTAATGTATTTAAGTTGATGGGACGGATAAAATGTTAAATTTTACACGGCTGTTTAATTTATAATATTTTAATATTTTACACAGAACCCAGTTCAATTGAATTTTTCTGGTATTTTTTCATGATACAATTTATTAAAACCTATGTAAACCTATTATATACATTTTTCTTTCAAGTTTTCACCTCTGTTGCACGGATCCACGACGTTAGTTACATTTTTTTTTTTTAATATATATGTAGTCCTACCACTGGGCCAACAATTATTTTATAACTTCGGGAAAACTAATTTCGGAAAATAGAAAATTGCGCAATGAGACAAAAACGATAACCTATGCAAACCTTCTCTATGTTTGTAGACCAGAAAGTAGCGCTCAGGTGAGCCATATGCAATACAACAGACTGTTTCACCCCTTTCTCTGCCCTAACCTCATTCCAACAGTTTTGATAATGTAACTGTTATGTGATACAATAACATTTGTTTGTTAACTATTATTAAAATAGTTACGAGTAATATGTTTATTTTGTCCCAAAACATTTTTATACTTTTATCCGTTCAAATTCTGTTGTCAAACTAAGGTTATTTAATAACGTGATGTTATTCTTTCATTGAGCTTATTGTAAGCGTTAGCAATGCAAGCAATGTAAGCAGAATTTTAAAAAAACGTTTGCTTGAAGGTAGAAAACTAATTGGGTTATTCAAAGCAAAAATGGTTAAAAAATAATAAAAAAATTGTTTATAATTACTGAATTATTACTAATACTCTTCTCATTATTATTCTTGAAAAATGTAATGATAAGGTTTTACTAAAATTCACAAATACGACAAAAACTTTATCTATATTCAATTAAAACAGCCAGCCCTGTTCTAGTGTCCTACCGTAGTTGTGTGCTGTGTGTGTTTCGTGCGCTCTTTCTGTCTCTACTTTCCCCCAACTTTCCCTTTCTCGTTTCTCTCTTACACGTACGCACGCGTGCGCACACACCGCCACCACACATAGCTACACAAACAAAACTAATTTTATTTTACACATTTCATCAACAATCTACACATTCCCACACAACGCAGGTTGTTAACTTTTACTGGCCTGGCTTAAATAAAAATTTTAATAACTTACCTCTTTCCCTAATCACCAGATTACGTCTCCCATTAGTCTTGCGAAATTGTTTATTCTAGTTTAAGGTAATTGGTAATTAGTCTTCATTTGTGATGAGGTTTTTAATTTGTCTGAGCTAAATTTAAGTTTTTAATTCGTTGTATCTAACTTATAATTTTACTTTTTGTCACTAGTTTCTTTAATCAGTATATGTACTAGGTTAAGTGGTGTAATATTACATTCGTAAAGTCACGGAACATAGCAAGAGACTTGGCCAGCTGATGCGCAGTGGCCTACTGGACATTTAGCGTGACGGAGGCCTCGAACACTCAGTATTGCTATGCGTATCGGTCCGACACAACTAGTCTTATTCACCGCTAGCCTAGATTCGAGTGGGATAGACAGCTGCGTGGCTTTCCACCTCTACTAATCGGCGAACTCCCCTCGTACGCAATAAGCTCCTTGCTATCGTAAGTCATTCATTTTACATTAGTATATAAATAAATTAGTCAGCAAGTCTCTCTTGAATATAAATGTAGAAACGGTTCCCTTGTACAAAAAAAAAAAAAAAAAACGCCTACATAACCAAAAGACGTCGCGACATCCCCTCTAAATACCAACCTTAAACCATTCTCTATCCGTAGAATCATATAGACGTTGCAAAAATCACGGGGTCACTAAGCCCCTTACTTCTCTGACTGATTCAGTAAAACTAAGGTCACTATATTGTTCTATCGTAGGATGTGGCTGCTGCATTATCTGATGCGATAAACCATGCTGTTCTTTACATTAAAAACAAGGACTGAAAACATTATTTTAGTAAATCACTAATAATCCACGCACGCAGTGTGTCTACTTATAGTTAGGGAGGGTAAATATTACATTTACTTTATAACAAATTAAAATTTCTTGTATACAGTTTTTTTTTTTAACTATATGTAAAAAGTAGTTTTAGATGAAAATTAGTTAATTAAAATCAATTTGTGTGCTCGCGTGTGCTCGCGCTCTCGCACGCGTGTGTGGTGTGTGCATGTGCTCAAACGGGCAAAAATGCCATTTGAAGCTTATATTATTAAAAACTAAATTTATAAAGAGTTCATACATTCAAAAATAGTCTTAACCAAAGTTATAAGGAGTTTAAAATCATCAATGTAAGCAAAATGTGTAATAACATTAAGAAAATGTAAGGTAGAGCCAAATTTTTAAAAGTACACTTATCAAAATCATTGAAAATAAAATTAGTAAATTATTTAATAAATTACAATAAATTTGTATAAAGACAATTTAGATATCAGAACGCGGCTAGCAATGGGACATACTGATAGTAGAGAATATAGTCCGAAAAAGATAAGGGCTTAAATAAAAATTTTAATAACTTACCTCTTTCCCTAATCACCAGATTACGTTTCCCATTAGTCTTGCGAAATTGTTTATTCTAGTTTAAGGTAATTGGTAATTAGTCTTCATTTGTGATGAGGTTTTTAATTTGTCTGAGCTAAATTTAAGTTTTTAATTCGTTGTATCTAACTTATAATTTTACTTTTTGTCACTAGTTTCTTTAATCAGTATATGTACTAGGTTAAGTGGTGTAATATTACATTCGTAAAGTCACGGAACATAGCAAGAGACTTGGCCAGCTGATGCGCAGTGGCCTACTGGACATTTAGCGTGACGGAGGCCTCGAACACTCAGTATTGCTATGCGTATCGGTCCGACACAACTAGTCTTATTCACCGCTAGCCTAGATTCGAGTGGGATAGACAGCTGCGTGGCTTTCCACCTCTACTAATCGGCGAACTCCCCTCGTACGCAATAAGCTCCTTGCTATCGTAAGTCATTCATTTTACATTAGTATATAAATAAATTAGTCAGCAAGTCTCTCTTGAATATAAATGTAGAAACGGTTCCCTTGTACAAAAAAAAAAAAAAAAAACGCCTACATAACCAAAAGACGTCGCGACATCCCCTCTAAATACCAACCTTAAACCATTCTCTATCCGTAGAATCATATAGACGTTGCAAAAATCACGGGGTCACTAAGCCCCTTACTTCTCTGACTGATTCAGTAAAACTAAGGTCACTATATTGTTCTATCGTAGGATGTGGCTGCTGCATTATCTGATGCGATAAACCATGCTGTTCTTTACATTAAAAACAAGGACTGAAAACATTATTTTAGTAAATCACTAATAATCCACGCACGCAGTGTGTCTACTTATAGTTAGGGAGGGTAAATATTACATTTACTTTATAACAAATTAAAATTTCTTGTATACAGTTTTTTTTTTTAACTATATGTAAAAAGTAGTTTTAGATGAAAATTAGTTAATTAAAATCAATTTGTGTGCTCGCGTGTGCTCGCGCTCTCGCACGCGTGTGTGGTGTGTGCATGTGCTCAAACGGGCAAAAATGCCATTTGAAGCTTATATTATTAAAAACTAAATTTATAAAGAGTTCATACATTCAAAAATAGTCTTAACCAAAGTTATAAGGAGTTTAAAATCATCAATGTAAGCAAAATGTGTAATAACATTAAGAAAATGTAAGGTAGAGCCAAATTTTTAAAAGTACACTTATCAAAATCATTGAAAATAAAATTAGTAAATTATTTAATAAATTACAATAAATTTGTATAAAGACAATTTAGATATCAGAACGCGGCTAGCAATGGGACATACTGATAGTAGAGAATATAGTCCGAAAAAGATAAGGGCTACAGTGGGAATAAGCCGCAAGCGTGGAGAGTCTTTTAAAATCCCTAAAGAGGGAGGAGAACCAAGGGCAGAGAGGACGAACATCGATAGAATTTTTCAATATGCAGCAAGAAATCCTGGCATGCTAAGACTCCAATTTTTTATTCCTGCCAGGTAGCCCAACAAGTAGACGGTTTATCGAGTGTTCCCGCCGAAAAAATATTATTAAAAATAACAAAACTATTTTAAAAGTAAAATTTTCAAGATAGCCATAAGTAAAAAGTTTTTAATCCGTTCGTCAATATAAGTTCAAAATACCGTAAGACGTTAAAAAAAACGAAGCCAATTCTCTTGAATTACACCGCGAAATAGCGAAAACAAAGTATTTGAGGGTTACTAGACCAAGCCAAACGAATCGACAGGACCAAATAGGAAGACAAAGATTTCGATGCCCGAAACACATTACCACAAAGACAAAAGACGAGGCAAACCAAATCAATACTTGAATACTTTTTCAAAACTCATATTTTTAAATACAAACTCAATTTTTAAAGGCACGACCAATTTCACAAGCATATTTGGGTTTAACCGTAATTTTGTAAGATGTTCATTGTTAAATAACTTTAATAAGTTTTGTCTTTAAAATAAATGTTGGTTATGAGAGATTATTTAATAGTTACGAAAACTTTATAAAACGTTTATTGTCAAATAACTTGAATACATTTTGTCTTTAAAATAAAGTTTGTTATAAGGGATAAAGGAATGATTATTAGCAGAGAAACATTTGTATAGTTGAAAGAATATGACATATTTAAATTTAGTATAAAATTAACCATTCCATCACAATTAATAGACTATCTATTAGATCTACAATTATAAAGGCCAAAGTCGAAATATTTATATTGAACAAGAGAAGAATATTGTTCAAGTTTATCTTTATTTTAGTCAGTATTAGTTATGCCGAAAGGGTATGTAGGATGTTGTTTTGTTATATTACATAAAATGTTCTATTACAATTAATTGTCAAAATTTACAGAATATGATTAAAAGGACTAGAACAGTTTGACAAACTTTAAAAAACAAAATAGTAGGCAAAATTTAAGAATATGTATTTTTTACTTTAAGATTAGGTATTTGTATTTTAAGACATTAATTCAATCAAGTAAGGCAAAATTACTTGACAATTATTTTGAATATTAATTTATATAATTTTAAATTTAAAAGTTAATAAGATTCAAATAGATTAATGGAATTATTCTAGTAGACGGATGTCAAAGAAAATTATAAATACTCTAATAATGTTATCATTAAACTAAACAAATAAAAAATTAACAATGCTTGTACATGTTTAAAGTTTTGTTACACCATAAATTAAACAGAAAAATTAATTTCCAGTTAGCCGTCGTTAGTCTTTATAGGCCTAAAGACAGTTTCACAGTTTCTTACTAAACGGTTTACAAGAAATAAAACACCTCAAAATACCATGCACCCTACCCCAAGTATTATGCTAGTATAGGAAAATACTCCGCTAATCGGTCTTAATGAAATCTAGGAATTTATTCCTAGGAGATCTAGGCGGGGAAATCACATGCTTCGCTTGACAGACTGAAATCCCTCCTAGGTCATTCTACCATTGCAGCGCGACTGGTAAGTATTAGGTAGACCTAAGTGTAAAGAAACAAAAATAAATCAATAAAAGGCATAAGGTATAAGATAGACCCTAATATGTATTAGGTAAAATAAGAGTCTCGGGAACAGTAAGAGTAAGAAATGTAAGAGAAGAGGAATGTCTTGACGAAGATTATTAATTAATAACAAATATATAAAGGTAAAATAAAAAGAAGGAAAATGGCCCGTTGCAGTGTGTGCGTTGAGTCAGTATAGATATTTCCTACAAACATGATACGGACTGTTAAAACACTGACTTGTATGAGACGGTCGATATTAGATAAATTCAATGGTAAATTAGCTTCGGTATGAAATAACAAACCATCTTGAAATATGTGTAGACATATCGGATGCAGAAGCTGTTGATGTATAGGACACTCTGAAAATGTAACATGTTTTCAGAAGTGATAGTACACGAGAAAGAGGGAGTGAGCAAGAGCATGGTTAGCTGGACGCAACTATAAATGCTTGTAAGGCTTTATTATTATGCACTTCATCTCATATTAGCTCTTCTGATTTTGTATAAGACATCATCAGATAAAATACTTGAATTATTGATAATCGTGAGTGGATGGTGTAGTTTGCTTCTGATAAAGTGACAATAATAGCTAAAGTTATTTCTAATAAATATTGTAGTTTAGCGTGTGAAGGGGACTGTGAATATCCCCTTAATAACGTCACACCTCTTCCTCCTTATTTCCCTAACCACCTCCCTGTGTGTGTTTGGAAAGATGTGTTATGAAATCGAATTTACATACTATATATTTAATTTTACCAGTTTCCCATTCATACTAGTAATGAAAACACTGATTATTCTTCAATAGTTTCATAAAACTCTTTCCGAACATAACAAATTTTTATTCCAGCATTTACCAGCACCTACAGGCATTTTTTTGGCCCCAATATAATCTCTATAATTTTATTTATTTACTTCATTTAATACAAGCACTAGACTTACATTATTGCTTAAAAAACATAATCAATAGTGTAAAAAAACAACAGTAATTTGTCACAATACAATAAAAAGTGAATTGTCCGCGCAAAAGGGCAATTAGAAAACTACCATGCACGCGCGCACGCTAACATACCAATTAAATCTATTGGAACCGCTGACCTGCTTCATTTAGTCAATACAGACCACTAAAATATATCAATATTTAATATGATAAAAATCATTACAGTTTTGTTCATATTATTGGCATCTTGTGATGTTATATAAATACAAACATGAGAAACCTAACCTAAATTTTCAAACATTTACATTGTTAATCACTTAAACAATAGTTTATGACTATCCGAACTTTGAATTTAGTAAATTTGTTAAAACTTACTGAGACAGAACGTTTTCGATCGCTATGTGCCGGATCTTCATCAGTGTCTTCTGCTTGGAGATGTTGGTTCAAGCGGTGACGGTTTTTAAGGTAGGTTTTCGATAGTATCAAAGAGTATGTGTGATTTGTATTGTGTTTGTTCGTTTAATATGTTTGTACTTTCTGTTTTTGTGTGTCTGTAAATTTCATATTGTTCTAGTGTGTTGAGATGTGGTCCTTTTTTTGTTGATGTGTAGGATTTCTAGGTTTTGGTAAATGTCTGTGTTAAAATTCAAGAATTTACATTGAGTTTTTTTATTACTATAACTACGTAAAAGCATGAATATTGTTTCTTTAATTCCGCGCTTACCCGGCCCAGCGGTCTATCTACCTGACTTCTATCTATGAGTTACTTACTTAGCTTTAATATTAAAATTTAAAATTTTGCAAACTGTAACGTTAATGGAATGTTTACTAATATATTTGGATTTTACACAGTATTCCTTCAAATCAGAGGTAAGAAATAAAATAAGTATTATTATACTCCTGAAGATAGTAGAAAATACGAGTATAACCGTTATTAAACATCGATTTCGAATATTTATTAAATTACAATAAATATTGAAATAATTACGTCGTGTTAGAACTCTTTTTCCAAGAAATAATTTGTAGAATCCAAAAACATCGTAAACATTATCTATATGTAACAGTTTAAAGAATTTGGTTTTGTAGACCAAAGCCTAGAATGTGTTTCATGGAAAACCATCGACGGCAGGTGTGTGTGTGTGTGTGTGTGTGTGTGTGTGTGTCTGTGTGTGTGCACGTCGAGGTGCGAAGGTCGCTTAATCCTCTGGGGTGCTTCCAAGTTTGAATAAGATATTAATAAAAACCCTCAAGATACGTACCTTTTAATTAAAAGGTAGGCAATATATTGTGCTACATTGTAATTCATCCTTCTGTACAATTACGAAAGTCCCAACCAGAAAAAGGATATTTTATTAGGAATTCGCTCTTTAGAATAATATCGGACTCGGGTTTTGTTTAGATTTTTGTTCCTGCCATGTCATTGCACTAAGACTAATATAACTTCCAAATGCGACACACAATACACTGTCATCGCTTTTCTACGAACATATTGTCAGAAATAATAAGGCTGAGGCCTACTAAGTGCGTTCTTGCGATATTGCACCATATTTGTTTAGTGGGTTACGTGTTATCAATAACACATTCAGATACTACGCATCATGCACTTGTTAGGCACGACTAATCAGTAGCAAACAACAAAGGTGAACTTTTGTTTCTTCAAGAAACTCGACTGACCTGATTACATAGACAAAATTAAAGATTCAATGCAGCTGGCAATATACATTTCGGCCAATGTTTTTAAACCACAGAAAACAACACTAATTTAAAAATCACAAATAAAATTTTAAGGCTGTAAAGATTATGCATCACGAATAAACGACAGAATCGTTTGGTACTAGAGCAATTTATTGTTATTAAAAACATTTTAGCTGTTTTAAAAATGTCAGATTTTCCATCATAAAATGAAAAGTAATTTTAGATGATATTCAAAATAAAGTATTTACAAAATTAATTTTATATATATATATATATATATATATATATATATATATATATATATATACGTGCGTGAGTGCGTGCGTGCTCGCGCGCGCGCGCGTGTGTGTTGTTAAATATGGTGATAGGTTTTCTTGTAATATAATAAATATTAATAAAAATATTTTAAACAAGAATCGTTTTTGATTTATATATGTTTAAATGTTTCGCTAATTAATGTATTAGCATCTTCAGGGAAAATGAGCGATATCACTTATTTATAATTATGATTAAACTATTATGTAATAGTTTATAGGCTTAATAGTTTTTATAACTGTTATTTATATAGTTTATTATAGACTATAAATTTATTTGTACATGACTCACAAAATTTGGGCACGCAAATAAAGAATCAATCATAGAAGACATACGTTAATTAAATTATTTAAATAAAATTCAAAACTAGAAAAAGATTTTTCGACCACTGACATAGGTCAAATTGAGATAAAAGTTTGCTTAATAATCTATTAAAGGCAAAAAAATATATTTTTCAAAAACACTTCAAGTTGGCTTTTATTTTTTATTTACAAGTAATTTACAAAATAATTTATTCCCGGAAACATTGCCCGTTTTTATTCAAAACAAAAGTGTAGGTGTCCATAATATTTGCAAGATATAAGTAATTTTTAAAATATATGTTTGTGAAATTTAAAAAATCGCCGTCTTTAAATTAAAAGTAAAATATCTTTCTGCTCCTACGATTTGTTATTAACTATAAAAATCTCCAATAAAACTGGATCAGAGAGATGACTGAAATTTTATTCTTTTCTGATAATTTAGAAATATAAGCGTGTATAAAAAAATTATTATTAATTAAATTATAGATATAAAAATAGTTTTAATTTAGATATAATTTATGTATACTCCTGTAGCTACTTTTTTGGTCGTTAGTGTTCACTTAACCTATCGTGTCCTATTGTGGACTTTTTAATGAGCTAAAAACTTAACGCTGAATTTATAATTTTTAGTTTGATGAAAATCAATTGGATTGTCTCTCTCTATTTCAACATAAGCGGTGTGTGTGTGTTATGTCAAAACACGCTTGCACGCACACACACACACACACACACACACACACACACACACACACACACACACACACACACACCAGTGACTTGTAACCAAAGGAAAATCCGCATATGAAAAGACACTCTCACTAAAGCACACCATTAAAAATTCTTGTAAAGCAACTACTTAATCAATCATAAAAAAATTAGAGGAATATGAAATTATGTATTTAAATAAAATAAGAAAGATTGGTTCTAAAGCAATGTAAGAATAATTGCTTAGTGTACGTTTTAATACGTTTTATAAAATTCATAGGCAACTTCAACATACCTTGATCACTTTATAAACAAAAGCATTCAGTCTACATGCGTCTACATAGAAACAAAACAATATAAGAAAATGTTAGAACTTGCCGATTATCAATAAATTAAAATGAAAACCAATGCTCCAACAACCAGACCACTTGGGTGATATTTTAATCTTTTCCGTTTTAGTTGATGTCATTAGATACAATCAGTGGTGTTTACAAACTGTCAAGACCTAACGAAGCTGTCAATGCCAGAGATAACTTTTATCGTCATTCATAAATTATAACTATTTAAATAACTTTTGAAAGTTCTAAAAGCAATTAACTCCTCACTAAAAATATTTGACATGGAGGCTAGATAATTGTTAACTTGTATCTGAAAATTAAATCTCTAATTTTATTTTCTGCCTTTGTCTAAGTTTTTTAATTAATTAAGCGATGATCATAGAATGAAAGTGAAAAGTTTAACATTAGAATCAAAATCCTTTATTTGTAATTTTCAGTTACAAATAATTCATACAGTTTCTTTTTTTAAATTGACTGATAAAACTAATTCAATAACGAAAAGTTACGAGCACATCCCAATGTGAAAACTTGTCAAAATACAAAATAACTAACGAAAATTGAAATATAAATTATTTCAAAAGAAAACCATTGTACTTATGGTCCACAGATGGATGTGTATAATTAGAAATAGTATAACTAGAAATATTACGAACAGCAAAATTTCTTAGACATTTAAAGTTTAACGTTACTTTATCCAAAGTTTAAAATTTGTTGTTTTAAAACGAAATAATTCTACACTACAAAATTTTGTAAACTTGATAGATTTCGATCTCATACAAAAAAATAACATACCAAACCTCAAAACAACTAAATAAATTATTTGTGTTAGATTTATAAATGTTGCATTTATATTTGATTGACAAATAATTTGAATATATATGTTCGTAGAGCACACTACACAAAGTTTATACGAAATTTCATTTACAAATTAGTATATAAATAAAACCTCTTAAAGAGAGAAGCTAACATATCAAATTATATGTTAGGTCACAGCGGTATGGTCAACAAATGTTAAAACTGAGCCATATATTTAATGTTGTACTGTATGTTCCGTGTACAATCAAGTTTTTTTTTATTCCAAAAAGTTGACTATTCTTGAAAAATCGGAAATTATGAATTAAGGAAAAACCTTTCAAGATTAAATTCACTGAGAGGCCGTATGAGCCTAACCTAACCTCACTTTATTATATATATAAAGCTTTTCGTTGGTAAACAGTACCAATATCATCAGGAATGAAAATTACAATAATGTAATTATATATATATATATATATATATATATATATATATATATATATATATATATATATATATATATATTGTAGTACATATTATGTCAAGAGAATTTAAAGTGGTCATAACATTATTAAATTGGGATCGGCAGGAGTGAACGAATGCAAAACAAAAAAACATGAATGAATGACTTGGTTCATACTCATTGGCCCAAAGCCAAGGTCGGCGCACTTGACATTTAAAAAGCCGTCTACGAAGTTATCATATTACACTAACATGTTACTACTTAAATAAAAGTAGCATACTTAGAGATAACACTATAAGGCGTTAGGCTATCAGAAATGTTTTAATCAACCGGCATTAAGACAATTACGTCCTAATGTTTTATCATAACGTCAATAATAAGCCTCGGGCATTTGGTTCGCTAGCGTGATTTGACGCGAATTAATCAACTCACCTATAACGTCCCATTATGGCAAGTGGATTGTAATATTGGTTCAAAATAATTATCATATGTTGCATAGATGGTAATAATCCACTTGAATGAGTTCCGAAAATATATGCATTTAAGCAATCAGAATATTCAAAATCGTCGATTTTGAAAAAATTTACTATGATTTTTTCCACGGCCATATTATTTATTTTTGTTTGTTTTACTTTTTTAATGTTATTTGGCCTTATGAGCGTTTTTAAATTATAAAAATGCTTGATCTTACATTTTTTTATTAAAATACTTCAAGAAATGTGTAGGTAAAAATAATAGAAAGAAGGGAAGACATTTTAGTCAAATTTTTTTAAAATAGGTTATTTTCACGATGATAATTTTAGATAACATTTCATAAGAGTCCTATTTTAAATTTGAATGGCTTAATTTTGATTTATTCTCTCTATAGCAAAAATAACGAACGTTATAATTCTTCTAATATTTTTTTATTGTAATTTTCTCGATCTCTTCTCTTTTGTAGAAAGCATACAATACTTTTAAAGAGGTTTACAACAAAATTATCTTCAAAAAATCACATTACTACAGTCTTAGTTACTGTATTATATTCAAATATGTAAACAAAAAGGTTCAAAGAGGTAATATACTATGGGCTACACTTAGTTTCAAAAATTGTACTTGAATAAGTACTAAACAAACTTTTGTTAGAGTGAGCAATCAGAGAACTTAAAAGTGATCACTTAAGCTTAGGAGATTTAATAAATGGGTTTAGAGAAGGTTTAAAGATAAATTTTTAAAAATTACTAACACAAAGGCATCTGGAAATATTCAACAAAACCAGCAGTTACATAATGTTTTAGAAAAAAGTTATTATAAATTTTGAGATACAAATTTAGAAACTGATGAAAAAATTATGCTATTCTATCATATTCAAGAAACATAGAACATATATTTTAAGGTATGTAATAGCTTATGGATCATTTTAACAGACATCCTGATATAGATTATTTTACTAAATATATATGTACATGTATATAAAAAGATGTTTTAAAATATTTTTAAAAATCATGCTCAAATCTTGTGTTAGAGCAAATTATAAATGTTGGAGTCAGCTTTGGTAGATTAAACAGCTCCAGTATCGAATTCAATCAGCCTGTGCTTTGTCTAATCGATAGCTCAATCTATGGTTTATCGTCGATAGTTTAAGACCACGTTGTCCCTTGCCGCGCGCCTAATCCCCACCCTAGCACAGTTTCCCTCAGTAAGTGTTAATCAGTTCCAAATACTTTTAGCATAAACTTGTGCCTATTTTTCCCGAGGCTTAATTAGTGATAAACACTGTTTATTTGTCGATTAGGCATTTTTGCCGCCAGCCTTAATTTTATTCATGTACAATTTCAGTCACGTTACTAACCTCGACTATCTCTCTCTTTCGTCTTATTTCTAATATTTTAGCGGAGCTGACGCCTCCATTTTGGTCCCGCCGGGCCGGATTTTTTTGCATTGTAGCGACCTATAAACATTTAAAGTGCAAAGAACAAGTGTTAAAGTTCTCAGTAACCTCGAAACTTATTCAGTTTTAATACCAAGGCATTTGCTTTATAAATAAGTTCATAGTGATTTATAAGTGTTATTTATTATGCGAACAATTTCGAAACGTGTTAAATTTCACAGTAATAAGCTAAGTTGCAAGCATTGCGTAATCCTGTGTAACTTTCCCGCATTTATTTCCTTGTCTAAATTCATTACGCAGTAGTGACGTCACAAGCTGTAGCTTGCAGCTGCATACCGCTGTTATCAGCAGATTTATGGGACACCTGCGCAGATAAGGAACACTTGACTAAACAAGTTAGGCTCAATAGGCTCAATATTGATCCGTGTAGCTACACTGTAGATTTATCCTGTTCAATAAGGAAAACTTGCAGCCGTTCTAATCTAATGCTTATGATTTGTAAAACGTTATGTCTTTTATTAACTTTATTATACAGTCCACTTTTTCGTAATTAAATGTACCATTGTGTAGTCATTAGGTTTGGTTTAAACATAATTGCAATTTAATTTAAATTTTGTTTTTTGTTAATTTAAATTTTGTCACGATGGCTAATAACAACGCATATTGCCTTGATAAGTTGAAGGCTATATGCAGTGATTTAGAGCAAGTAAACAGCTTGCTCGGTGATAGTGAAATGTCTGAGGGCATAGTGCAGGAAGTCAGGCGCCTTCATTTATCGAAACTTTTGACCGCGCGGAGCAGACTTTTGACAGTCAAGCTTCCGAATTTGTCAAGAATGTCTTTATAGCAAAACGTCAATTTCAGGACACCTATCTGCCCATGATAGTAAAATATCCTAACCTCGTTAAGACGGAGGTTACCTCGACCTCGCCTGTCAAATCAACACCGACTTCACCTAACCTTCCAAGTCTAACTTTGCCAAGCTTTTCGGGCCAGAGCGACGACTGGATAGATTTTGTTACGATGTACGACTCTATGGTACATAACAATGAGACGCTTAGCAATATCCAACGTTTTCAATACTTAAAGTCCGTCTTAAAGGGAGATGCACTGGCCATCGTCACCGGACTTTCCATCTCCGAAGCAAATTACAACATTGCTTACAATGCGTTGCGTAACCGATACGCGAACCCGCGACGTCTCGCAGATCATTACTTTAACATAATTAAAGACTTTCAGCGCATCAATAATGCTTCACCCGCGGAACTAAATCGTTTCTTAACCGCGCACTCTAATGCCGTCTGTGCATTAAGAGCTATACCTCTCAAAGACTTAGCGGATTTCTTATTGTTCTCTATGGCAATTAATAATTTGGATGCCAAGACACGATTAAGTTTTGAAAGCCGACTAGGCACTAACCGCATGCCGACATATAAATTATTGAACGACTTTATAACTGAACAGGCTAGAGCCCTGGAGATGCTTAGCCAACCAGCTGCCGTGGTTGTAGCAAACGCCGGACGTGGTCAAAGACCCCGCATGTTGGTGTCATCGATGGATAAACCCGGGTATCAAGGGGCCCTTGAACCGAATAATTACTTGTCTAAGCCTAACCTCACTTTGGGTCACAGCCCTAGATTTCAATCAGTAGCGTCAAATGACAATAGCCATCAGAATAAGGACGCCCAAGGTACTATTCAGTCCAAACGTGCTGCGCCAGTCACTATGCAACCGGTTAATCAACCACTGCAACCTAACTTGTTGCCTATTATGAGTGCGCCTAGAACGTCAACATTTCGCAATCGCTCGCCACCGCTTAACCTCAATCAGTCTAACATGCCTACCACGCGTGTAGGTAAATGCTACTACTGCGGAGAAAGTCACTGCATCATTAATTGTCAACGATTTATTTCTCTTACAATAGCGGAACGTATTGACGCTATTTCAAAATTACAACGGTGTTATAATTGTCTCGGCTCTCATTATCAAGCTCAGTGTCAGTCTCGTCATCGTTGTAGACAATGCAGCCAAGCACATCACACACTGCTGCACAACGACGCACCGCCGCAGCAGTGACTAGCCGCCCCACGACGCCTTAGGCCAACCGCTAGCCATCCAATCGATACTAAAGCTCAACCTCGTTCTTTGTCATGCAACATTACCTCGTCTCTTGCCCTGTTGGGTACCGCGCAAGTCGTCCTACAGGACCATTATGGTCAACCTCGTTTTCTAAGAGCTATTATCGACCCCGGCAGTCAGATATCTGCCATTACGAAACAAGCTAGCGATATGTTGAGCCTGCCTACTCGAAGATCGAACCTGTCTTTGATTGGCGTCGCTGTCAAGTCTACACGTATTCACGAATACGTAACTTTAATTTTATTCTCACGACATGACCCTGGCGTCATGCTGACTACGGAAGCCGCTGTGCTCAACCATATAACTGACCCGCTGCCAGCTGATAAATTATCCTCTGCTTTAAGCGCTCAATATCAGCACTTACCGTTAGCTGATCCTCAGTTCGACTTACCTGCCCCTGTTGACATTATACTGGGCGCCGATGTCTTCACGCAAATAATTATCAACGGGCCTCGTACCATCATTCATGGCCAACCATCGGCACTTAACACACTTTTAGGTTGGGTCATTATGGGATCTGTACCTTACAGTACGCCACAACAACCACGCGTGTTTATCACCTCGCTCAAGTCTATCGACGAAAACATGCGACGATTTTGGGAAATCGAAGAGGTAAACGAGTCTAACTTGTTGAGCCCTGATGAGCAGCTCTGCGAAAATTTATTTGCCACCACTACTGAACGTGACGCCACTGGGAGATATGTCGTAGCTTTGCCTTTTAAACCTGACGCCGTCGAACTTAAGTCAAACCGTAATGTCGCTTTTGCTAGTTATCATGCTCTGGAACGCCGTCTGAGCCGACAACCGGATGTCTCACGACAATATCATCAGTTCATGAAAGAATATATGACTTTAGGTCATATGTACCTTGCCGTTA
Source organism: Prosapia bicincta (assembly GCA_036971475.1). Lineage (NCBI taxonomy): Eukaryota > Metazoa > Arthropoda > Insecta > Hemiptera > Cercopidae > Prosapia > Prosapia bicincta. The sequence continues at coordinate 54,503,663 of JBAIZL010000001.1, read as the reverse complement.
AGCCTTCGAATTATTTAATACCACATCATTGCGTCTTCAAGGCCGATAGTTCTACTACTAAATTACGAGTAGTTTTCAATGCTTCTGCGCCTGATTGCAACGCGCATTCTTTAAACCAGCAATTGCTGGCTGGCCCTAAGTTACAAAGGGACCTGTAACGTTATTATCTCGTTTCGATTGTTTGTTCACGCCGTCTGTGCGGATCTTAAAATGATGTACCGCCAAATTGCCGTGCGCAAGGATGATCGTCGTCATCAACACATTTTGTACAGACCGACTCCTCATTCTCCACTGATGGAGTATGAACTAGCCACTGTCACTTACGGGCTTACCCCGTCTGCTTATTTAGCCCTACGTACACTCGAACAACTCGTCAAAGATGAGGGCGACTGTTACCCTGCTGCGTCGCATGCCATTCTTCATCAAACGTACGTTGATGATGTCGTCACTGGCGCCGATACGTCCGAGGACGCCCAGGAATTAATACGGCAACTTATTAGCATCTTCGCACTGGCAGGACTAGAGCTCAGGAAATGGTCTTCCAGCGATCCCGCGCTGCTGTCGACGCTGCCATCTTCTCACCTGGAGCACCCGTTGCTATTCCAAGACGACTCTACCGCTGTTAAAATATTGGGACTCCAATGGCATCCTGTTAATGACTCGTTTTCTTATCGTATTCAAAACTTTGTGTCGGTGCCTACGAAACGCACCATTCTCTCTTATGTCGCTCGCACCTTCGACCCACTGGGCTTCCTTACGCCTATCACATTTTGGATCAAGTCATTTTTGAAACAATTGTGGCTCGAAAGGTTATCATGGGATGAACCTTTGCCAACCGCGCTGCGCAGTCGTTGGGACAGCTTCATTGTCCACTTCGCTAAGTTAGCTGACATTCAAATACCTCGACATGTGGGCACACGTGATGCCAAACATCATTTATTAGGCTTCTGTGATGGGTCCGAAGCTGGTTACGCAGCCGCCATCTACTTGCGAACTGAATGGAACGGTTTAGTTTCCGTCAGCCTTCTAAAGGCTAAAAGCAGAGTAGCTCCCGTCAAAACACTCACTATACCTCGAATGGAGCTCTGCGGCGCCGTCTTACTGGCCAAGCTCTATAAGTCTGTTCAGCCTGCTGTGAATTTTGTGGCCGACAACGCTACGCTTTTCTTCACCGACTCAGAAATTGTGCTGCATTGGCTTAGCACCCCGCCACATCTTTTGAAAACTTTCGTTGCCAACCGTGTTATTGAAATTACCTCGAACACCTCGACCAATCATTGGTACCACGTCTCAACTGTTGACAACCCCGCGGACGTTGCTTCCCGTGGGTGTCTACCCGCGCAGTTTGCTACACATCCACTGTGGTGGCACGGACCACCATGGGCGTTACAATGTACTACCTCTTGGCGTTTGTCTAAGCCAACTGGACCGAACCGCGACCTGTCCGAGCTCAAGACCGAGCCTCAGGTGCTCTGCGCGACTGTCCAAGCGCCTAACCACTTATTGAATGTTATTGAGCGTCATTCCAATCTCACCACGCTGCATCATGTCTTCGCTTACGTGCTTCGTTTCGTTAACAATTGCCGCGTTAAGACCCAGTCTACCAGCCATTGTCACAACACTCGCTACAAAGCCAAGAACACCGTAGCCAAGATTCCATTCGCTGCACCTTCAGTACAAGAATTAAGGAACGCCAAAAATCTTTGCGTTAAGCTCATACAAGAGCTAGCCTTCAGCGAAACGTTGCAACGCCTACACCGCGGCGTCCCGATCAGTGCTCAACTTCGCAACCTAACGCCCTTTATCGACTCAGTGGGGCTACTTAGGGTGGGCGGACGTCTTAATCATGCTGATATACCATACGCAGCTAAGCATGCCATTTTACTGCCTAAGCGGCATCATTATGTCAATCTTGTATGCGATCATTATCACCGCCTCGCCTTACATGCTGGGCCGCGTACTACGCAAGCGATGATCAATGGTGAGTTCTGGATCGTTGCGCTATGTTCGTTGTTACGACAACGCATTCATGCTTGCATGCGATGCTTTAGACTACAGTCGAAACCTCGGCCACCTATGATGGCAGCTTTACCGTCTTCTCGTGTCACTCCGTCGCCACCTTTCTGTAAGGTAGGCATTGACTTTGCTGGACCTTTCGACACTAAGGCCAACCATCTTCGTACGGCAAAGATCCTGAAAGCTTACTTATGCCTATTTGTTTGTATGGCCACTAAGGCTGTACATTTGGAAGTAGTATCAGACCTCTCTACTGATGCTTTTCTCGCCGCGCTTCAGCGTTTTGTCGCAAGACGTGGTCTGCCTACAGACATTTATTCAGATAATGGCACCAATTTTGTCGGCGCCTCCAACCGCCTGCACGAGGTCTATAAGATGCTCGACCAATCCAAGTCAATCATCCAACGCAAGCTCGCCGCACAACGGGTTGAATGGCACTTCAACCCTCCAGCCGCACCACACTTCGGCGGACTTTGGGAAGCCGCCGTTAAATCCGTCAAAGGGCTCCTACGCCGTACTCTTGGCACTACGCTATTGAACCTCGAGGAGTTAGCTACGTTATTTATACGCATCGAAGCTATTCTCAACAGTCGACCTATTTTCGAGGTCTCGCCTGACCCCAACGAAGGATCTTCGTTCCTTACGCCCGGACACTTTCTCATCGGCCGTCCCCTTCTAGCACTCCCTGAGGAATGTCATTTTGAACCCGCGCTCAAGTCCAGATGGACTATGCTACAGCAGATGACCAATCTGTTTTGGAAAACCTGGTCTACCCAATACCTACACTCGCAGATTCAACGCTGTAAATGGCACAAAGACGCCTCACCCCTCCAGGAGGGTCAGCTTGTATTTATCACTGGAGAACATCCGAGCCCTCTTCATTGGCCAATGGGTCGGATCGTACGTCTTCACCCTGGACCCGACCGGATAACCCGCGTAGTCACCGTCAAGACCTCACATGGACAATTAAAGCGACCTGTCCATAAGCTTGTAGGCTTTCCGCTACAACCTTAATCTCTTGACCGCTTCTTCAGCACCTGTGTGGTACAACCGCGTTTCCTCGAGTTCTTAATCTCACTCGACTTCTTCGCCTCTTCAGCAATTTTGTGCAACCTCGTTTCTTTAAGTATCTTCAACGCCATAGATTTCTTCGCTACATCTTCAGCACCTCGCTTCTTCCAGTCAACCCCGTTCACCGTCACCCAGTGGTTATCCAGGGTGGGCGGTAGTCTATTGTCTTCAGCACAGCTAATGGAGCTAATCACTTCATCGACTCTTTTCTGCTTTCTTCGTACCCCGACCACTTTTTCTTCGGCACCCTCGGTCTCCGGTGCTCTCTAGTTCTTCGCCCTCTACCCACCTGGCGGATTAAAAACATCCGTTTTTGGTGGGCGGAATGTTGGAGTCAGCTTTGGTAGATTAAACAGCTCCAGTATCGAATTCAATCAGCCTGTGCTTTGTCTAATCGATAGCTCAATCTATGGTTTATCGTCGATAGTTTAAGACCACGTTGTCCCTTGCCGCGCGCCTAATCCCCACCCTAGCACAGTTTCCCTCTCCCCCAGTCTTTTGCTTGCCGTAGACAGACCAGCACGTCCGTTGCGGGCTTAAACGTATTTGCTAACCTCGTGGACGTTAAGTTCGCCCCGCGTATGTCTAAATGTAAGTGTTTCGTATTGTATTTGCTTTATATGCTCGTTAACCGCGAAAGTTTATATTATTTAGTCCAAGTGCCGTGTTCGAATGCACCGTTAACCTCGCCGTTACAAGCCGCCGTTACGGAGTCGCTCGCAATCATTTAAAGACTTATTTCAACTGTGAATAACATTAGAATTGAACCCCGTTTATTAAGTTTTACAGCACGAGCCGTCTGACCATCACCACTTCACCCAGGGCCCTGCTGCAGAAGTCCAGAAGACATCAAACCTACCGTGCACGTAACCCCCTTTGTTCAGCTTAGGGTAAGTGTTAATCAGTTCCAAATACTTTTAGCATAAACTTGTGCCTATTTTTCCCGAGGCTTAATTAGTGATAAACACTGTTTATTTGTCGATTAGGCATTTTTGCCGCCAGCCTTAATTTTATTCATGTACAATTTCAGTCACGTTACTAACCTCGACTATCTCTCTCTTTCGTCTTATTTCTAATATTTTAGCGGAGCTGACGCCTCCAATAATCTTAATATTTTAGATTTAATTTTAAAGCTTGTTTCTCTAGAAACAAGAAAAACTATAAATAGAAACTATACTGTGCACATTAAATGTTTGAATAATTCAAATTTGAGCTTATGATTTGTTGAATATTATAAATTAGCTCACAATGTTTTGGTCAAAATATTCAATATAAAATAAAGCAAAAAGAAATTTTATTGCTCGAATTGTAGGCCTACAATCCTATTTCAAGGCATTGCATGGTGCTGCTTTTAAAGATTAATTTGTTATTCTTGATAACATATAATTTTTTTTGATTGATTTTTTTTGCATTAAAATTACCACACACTCTTTTAATAATCTGTTAATTGCTTAAAGTTGTAAATCAAGCAAAATTTATTACAAAATATAAAATATTTGTAGCCTACAAAATTATAAATACTCAACAAAATCTTCAAACATTATGTAGAAGTTAATGATTTACAACCATGTTAAGAGTTTGAAGTCCAAAGATTATTATTATTTAAATTTGTAATACTATTGTATTCATAATTGTTTTGTTTTGAGTGAAGGCGTTGAAATATTATACAATCTCATTTCCCAAAAAAGGCATTTGCATAACTAAAATTCTCTTTAAAAGATAAGAAAGTTGTAAACAAAATTTAGATTGTAATTCTATAAAATTCTACGATAAGTTTAATAGTAAAATGTTATCATATTTTATTTCGTTTAAAACATATATTAAAAAACCATCTAAAAATAATAAGGACAAAATATGAAAGGATATTTAAACAAATATATTTCTCAAGGTAAAAACCCTGTCAAGGACATGATACAAAAAATATAAATACCGCCAAAAGAATAATATAGTTGATAGAATACAATAGGAAAACCTTATACTCTTTAATACTTGAGTTCCCAAACTTTTTGGTACCCCGCCCTTCTGGAAATAAAAGCCTCCTACGCCCCTCCATTTTACAGTATAAATAAATAATATAGGCATATGAAAAACAAACAAATACATATTTTCAGAGGAAACATGATATAACATTTCAAGTTTTAATTTGAAAGGTAAAGTTTATCTGATAAGAGAAAAATCTGTTCTGAGGTGGATGAGCTTGCGTTTATTTCACTCGAACGCCTGTAAAGCCACAGCGCAAGTCATTAGCAACATAAAGTTTCTTCCTATATTTTGTTTTCATTGCAATAAGTGCTGAAAATGAATTTTTCACACAAGTAGGTGATTGAAAAAAGCAAATATAATCGAAGAGCAGACTGCGATAATCTGGGACACCCTTTTAAATGTTTTATCCAAAATGAAGATTTGTCCATTTTGTCAAAATCATATTTGGTAGAGGAATCATTTTTGAATACATTACATTTAAATTTTCTAAATATCGTGGCCAATAAGATTCCCTTCGTAAAAAAAATTCTGAAGTGTAAATTTAGTTTTAAATGTTAATAATTTGTGTACTTAAATTATAACTATATGAGAATTATCTTATTACTTTCCAACTGGTCTCGTGCCCCCTTAGTTTAGAAACCCAACATAATATTATGTTTTCATGTACTGAAAAAAGAAGAATTTGGACAAAGGAAACCTAATAAAAGTTGAACAAATACAAATATAGCTCAGGTAGCCTACTTTCTTCCTCTTTTATATTTCATCCGTGTTATATCGAGTTAACAAATATACAATTTTACCAGACTAAGAGTCATTTTTATCCCATTAAAAAAATGGGCAACAATAAATAATATTGTACTATGAAGCTCATTCATTCATTTAGTGAAGCCATTAAATTTAAAACATATAAATAAGAAAATCATAAAACAAACAATTAATTATTTTTACATTTTCTTATATTTAATCATTAGTGATTATATTTATCAAAGTATAAGATAAAAGGAAGTTGATGTAATTTACAAAATGTTTTAAATAAATAAATATATATATATATATATATATATATATATATATATATATATATAGAGAGAGAGAGAGAGAGAGAGAGAGAGAGAGAGAGAGAGAGAGATGTAGAAAAGAAACTAAAAGATATTACTGCTTTTATAATCAGTATAATATTTTTTACTGCTGTCAGTATTTAGTAAAACTACATAATACAGAAGACGAATGAAATTTTTAAGTTTCAGATATTGTTTGAGGAATGAAAAATATTGAGATGTTTTCCTAAAAAGAAAGACTCATAGAGCCAAATAAACTTAACTTCCAACCTACTAGTAGCAAAATACTACTAGTAATACAAAATATTCTGTAAAAGTATGGTACAGAAAATCTTGAAAGAAATATTCAGGGGAAATTTGTGTTTTTAAATGCAATTTGGCCTATCAAAATGGAAAAAAAGATCAAAAACTGTTTTAACAGATTTTGAGTCTGCTGGAGTAAACCAAATTAAAACCATGTAAGAAACTTAAGTCTTTAGAAGAGTAAAATTTTGTAACTAATTTTTTTGTATGAAAATTCTCATAAAAATTATTATAACAAAATACCGACACTAATATTCAATTGTTTAAAATATCTATTCCAAAAACGATAAAAAATGTGTGGTATGACAGGTGTAGAAGTAAGAACAGATTCCATTTACTTTTCGTGTAAGGAATAAAAATTACAGACATATTTTAAATTTAAGTTACAAATAGTAACAAATAATTGTTGTTTTAATGCAACTACGATTTCAAACAATCGTATTTTCCGATGCAATAAAAGGAATTTTATGTGAAAGTTGATATTGAGAGGATTATGTGAACCTAATTGGAACAATGTCTACTTTCTTCATCTAATCCACTGGAATCTCTGTCATTCCATATATATGACACTGCACTAACCATTAAGAATGCAATTATCTCAATTGCCTAGTTCAGGTTATTTGCCAGATTAACAACTTTCTTTTACTGTGTAAGAAACTACCTTCTATGACATACACTTTGTAAGGAAGCATAAAAATATTTTTAAAAGTTATTAAGTGCATACACAGTGCAGATGATCTGCTGATATGCATTTTTCCAACTGTCTTGATTACATTAAAAATATTAATGAAATTTTAAATTAGTTTATAAAGGCCTTATAAACAATTGAAATATTTGAAACTAAGTCTTGTAATTTATTCCGTGTTTTTTTAAATTTAGATGACATTTTATTTTATAAAGTTTTCTAAACCTCATCTGCTTAAAGAGAACATAATAGTTAACAGTCTATTCAAATACAGCTTTTTTTATATTTATTTTTTACAGTACAAATCATAAGTTAATATGTTTAAACGACAATATTTTTATAATATAAACTATTATTGATATAAAAAATTGATATCAATAATAGTGAAAGATTAATCTTTGTCTTGATCGGAGGCAATGAAAACAGCATACCGACTGAGATGCATTGCTGCTGAAAGACAGATAACCCTAGAGATGTTCTGAGGAATCTTTGGAAAGAACCTCAGCACAAACAGTGTTTCTTTCAATTGAACATCCAATGTACATGATTAAGTCTATTGATTAGACCCAAATATGGTGAAATTTGGTTCATTAATTAGTCTAAGTGGGGCAAAGAACTATTCTCCCTAAGTAGGTCATAACTCAGAATCATGGTGCAGCTGATGACAGACCTCATGATCTAAGAACGTTTACCACCAGATGATATCAGGAATTCAGCAGATGGGTACTTTACTACTGCAAAAATTAGGTAAGTATACACTAAGCAAATCATGTGGTATAGATGGGGAAAAAGAGTCCTACGGCAACAGCTAAGCTCTCTAAACCTCCAGGCTCCACTGAAATGTAGAGCATTTATTTATCAAGAGAGACTGTTCAATACATAAAATTGGCATACGCATGTACAGCATAGTCGGCAATTTTTGCTATTTTTTTTGTCCAGTTTTGTCATGCCGGGTGGTAGATTATTGTGTGTGTGTGTGTGTGTGTGTGTGTGTTTTACATGGTTTTGACCAGTTTTTCGTTTCATATATTTCTGTAAAACGTATTATTAGGAATAAAGAAATTTTAATTTCATATCTATGATGTAAATAGTTTTATTTGAAATGATAAAAGTTCAGATGATGATCTGTGAAATGATTGCAGTTGAAAAACACATAATGATGGTCACTATGTTTTTTACAAGATTAATAATTATTTGTTAACTCATATGTAATTTATATAAATTTAATTGTTTCAAAACAAAGGTAACTAGTTCTAAAAACCAGATTTTATAAAAACTATTTAGTGAAGGATATCCATGAAGTATGTAAAATCATGTTTTTATGGTTACAAGAAAATCTTTGAATCCCTACTTTATAGCGCTACATACACCTAAAGTTTAAAGTTGAGATTAACCTTGGTGAAATGATTTCAACTGTCTAAAAACAACATCAAGGGACACAAAAAAGAAGATTTGTGCATACTGTCTCTTGAAAAATGGAAAATAATGTCTCAACCATTTATGCATCTGCAGCATCAGAGAAAAGTAAGTAACTATATCTAAAGTGACATGATCAAGGAACCCATAGACATTTGCTTGCAGTCAAATTTCATTAGTTTACCTTGTGTAAATAATGTTCAGGTTCACTCAGACGTTATTGTTACTTTTTTACCTTAAGTAGTCTGACAGACGAATTCTAATGAATAATGGTCGAAAAAACAGGCTTATAAATTTAGGGTTAGGAGCCACTGTTAATAAATTTGTCGCAAAAGAAATTTACAAGTTAACATTTTGCATGCTACAAAGCAAAGCCAAAGAAGACATGAAAGCCAAAACTAGAAGACATTCGTTCAAACATGCAAGATTATTGAAAGGCCAAGAAAAAAAAGATACATCTTGCTGCTGGCCATATCAATTCAACCTAGTTGTAGGCATATAAGTATGTATATATATATATAAAACCAGAATATATATATATACAAGTAATGCATATAATAGCAGGAGTATCAATTAAGAATATCAAACCCAGCATTAGCTTGAACTCATCAGGTATTAGAGATAGCTATGATACAACTTCCATTCCTTATGGAACAAAAACATTACCAAAGATCATTACAATATGCTTTGTAGCTGCAAGACAGTAAAGAATTTACAGACTGATACAAAGAAGGCTGAGGTTAAAGGATATGTTGTGTCTAACAATTTATAACATTAAATTAGTGAAGCCGTTGAAAAATTATACAATTTCATTTCCCAAAAAAACGTGTTTGCATAACTAAAATTCTCTTTAAAAAGAGATAAGGAAGTTGTAATCAAAATTTAGATTGTAATTCTATAAAATTCTAAATACAGGTTGTTAACCGAGGAAAAGTGGGAAAAGTATGTAAAACAAGAGGTAGACATTGAAGAGCAGAATATGTAGAGACTGGACCAATATGATTGTAGACATTGAAGTGTTGCTGTAGCTGTTAATGACAGTTCAACATCGTCATCAGAATTCGATTTTGAAGACCATTTACATATGGAATAATAATATGGTAAGTAATATTGTATAATAAACACTAGTGACATATCTTATTGAACAATTTCAGATCTTTTGTTAGTCTACAATTATCTTATTGAAATGATTCTGTAATACTGTAATATTGTATTAAGAGTGATTGCAAGTGCATCATTGCAAACCAGACTCCTTGTTTATTATTCTATGCACCTGGTCACTTTGTGATAGTGTTTACATCTGCAAACACATTGCAGTAATAATATAAATTTTTTACTATGATCAACATTTATTTCGATCTCTAAATAATGATGAGAAGGTCTAGTTCAAGAGTATTGTTTTGACAAAAGATACTTGATTCCAGGAACATGTATGTGTGTGTATGTATATATAAAGTTATTATACGTTAATTGTACACTGATATACCACCATTAAGTGCAATTAATTTTTACCTTGTGATAAAGTACCTTTTGAAAACTTGACCATTGTCAAATCACTGAATTTTACTGATAGTGTTTTCTGCTCAGTGGTTCGACAATGGTCAAGTGACCAAAAGGTACCTGATCACCAGGTAAAAATTAATTGCACTTTATTGTGGAATAACAGTTTACAATTAACGTTTAACTTTATAATGTCAGTGCAAGGGAATAGACATTAAATATAAAAAACCTGTATATATATATATATATATATATATATATATATATATATATATATATATATATATATATATATATTTATTTATTTATTTATTTAACTCTGACTTAGGAGTTTATTTACCAGGCTGTAATAGTGAGGTCATCTTTTGTTAAGCTAATTTTTTTACTTCCCTTTTTATATAATAGTAGTACCCATACATTTTTAATAACATGGAATATAAATTTTTTTAAACATGTCCACTCTTGCTATTGCCTTTTCTACGCAAGGCTATTTTATTCATTAGTAGTTTCATGATACAACAGTTTCATGGTTCTAGACTGAAAACACTAGATATTAAGAAACTAGATATAACTATGCTATACAAACAAATTTCACTACACTTTCTACAAAAAAAACTTGTCCAGAAAATTTTGTTTTAAGTAGTTTTAATTTTTTTACGAGTTTTTTCTTTGAATTTTCTTGTTACACAGCTTTCTTGTTAAATAAAAAAGTTTTTTTTTAGAATATTTCAATTTAATGAGACTGCTCTAGTGTTTCTTTTTGGAAGTTGTATGGTATATCCTATACCAGTTCATTAACAAAAAATATTAGGTGATAATTGTAAATTATTAAACTGAAATGTCCTTAATTGATAATTTTACTGTTACGGTTCTACAAGATATTTAAATAACTAATATATAATATGATTTATCCATTTTCATTCAGCATCATTTCAAATGATCATTTTATAGTCCCAAAAGTTACCATATATACAACACATATGAGCCTTCAATAATAATAATTGAATAAATTCAAATTATAAAAAAAATTAACTAAAGTACTGCATCCAAGAATTTATAAAAGTAAGATATTGTTCAATATCAAAGCCAAAACTTAAAATAATAACTGTAATATATCTGAATAGATAGATACTGCTCTCAATGTATAACACAAAATATTCAGCTTTGTAAAGGAACTGCTCTTCATTTTAGTTACACACTAAAGTTTATTTTCAACACACATCTTTAAAAACATTTTTTTTTATCTACTGTTTTAAACAATTTATTACATCATCAGTCATAGTAAGTATTTTTTTAGTATTACTAAATGATTAAAAAACATTTTTGTAAATAAGGTCAAGTTGGTTTTTTTTATAAGTTCAAGTATCAGTAAAACTGAATAAATTTAAAATCATTAATAAAATTGTTTCATGTGATAACTTGTTTGAATAGTGTGGAAAAAATTTGTGCTAATAATGTGTTAAAAACTGCACTTTTAGACTAATAAATTTAGTCTATAATATCTAATGAGACTGATTAGGCCATATTTCTTACATATAATTACAATTAAACCGTATGTATTACTTCAAGTGTTAGATCAGCAATTTCTACTTAGTTTTAAAAATAAAGCTTTTGGATTAAGTTTGTTGTGATCAAATTAAAATAATTTATAAAAAAAAACATTTGTGTGAGCAAAAATATTTTATAATCGCTAGGCTTTGTTTTTTAAGAATACACAAAAAAGATAGTACAACAAAAATAAAACAAAACATTAAAATAAATTATAACATAAATTAAACCATAGTGTTCGAGTTTAGATAAAAATATCGATTTACATCATCAAATGTAAAATACTTAATCAGATTAGGAAATAAAAATAAAAACTTTTAACATATGTAATAGTCTGAAATAGGTCAAAAATACTAGTAATAAATTATTTTAAAATGTAATAAAACGATTTTATTTACAGCCTTTAGGTTTTTACAGTTTGCCAGAATAACAAGTGTAAGGTTTGTAACAGAATAAGATGCTTCAATTAAACTTGAGATTTATAAGTTAATTAAAGTCTATGAATTCTTTGTTGAAATCAATTTAATTATAAAAATGAAGTATCATATTACCATCAAAATACATATACTTACATAAATGTATGAGTAAATGAAATTTATTAAATGGAGAATATTTATAAAATTCAGGCATATACGAGTAAAGTAAATACCAAAGAAACTGTTTGCAATATTATGAAAAATGACATGACAAAAACCTTGATTGTGATTACAAAAGCTAAAAAGCTATATGTAAAAGTACTAACACAATCAGTAAATTAAGTGACTTCATAATAATATCTATTCATGTCCCCCTTAATTAAATGACATCATCTTTATGACATCACATCATGCAGAATCATGTTTGTAACATCACATCAAGTAGCATTGAACTTTAGCATTTCATTTTCATATATCACAACATCTTGAGAAAATTATTTTAATTAATTTGTTTACTATGTAAGAAGATTTCTCTAATTTTGTCATATATATTTATGCTTAAACAAAACCCCACAATCTGCAAAATAACCTCTAAATTCTTAATTTTTTAGTGAAAGAAAAACATATTAATGACATAATACATTCTATTCAAATATAAAATAACCCCTACATATTTTAAATCTGTCGTGCTAAAATTCAACCCTTTAATAAAATAAACTTTCTATAAAATCCAATTTTATAAAAAATTGGACACAAATTTTAATAAAAAAGAAATTTACTCATGAATTTTATCATCCATGATGATTGGCAAAACTTTAAATCAAAACTATTAAACTGTCTATGAATCAAATTAATGACTTGAATTTGTCAAATGTATAAAAAACTTACTGTAAGTAAATGTTTTCAATTACACAAGCGATATTTGACAGTGAACATGCTGCCTGCTTAGAAGTATTGTCGAAAAAGAAGGTAGTGATTTTAATGACAGGTTTTCTATGTCGTCAAAAATTGTGTCATTTGTATTGAGTTTGTTCATTTAATATGTTTTTGTTATGTATTTTGGTATATTTGTAAATTTCACATTACAGTAGAGCCTCGGTTAATCGAAATAAAGGGAGGACAGCTGATTCTGACCATGACTGTTTGAAAATGACATACGTATGTTGGGAAAATAAATATCAATATAGAACGATTTCTGTAGTTTTTTTAATTGGATAGTGCATTTGTATTTTAAAATGATGTTTTCATTAGTTACAACATATTAAACTCGGGCTTATGTATTACAGTTAACAATTTCAAAAAAAACTCTGTGATTTTTGTTTGTGTTTCAAATTGTTCCAAAGCTGCGATGTTCTGCCAACATTATATTAACACAACATCACTAGGTGTTGATTCTTTGCATTGTTCAACAAACTTGAGGGCAACTAAAAACTACAAAATAATGTCGTTTCTTATATTTATTTTAAAATCCATATCGGTAATACCGATAAAATAACAGCTAGAGCTAGCACAAAAACCTTTTCCTTCCTCACCTAACATCTCGGTTAACATTTTAGTTTTCTCTTGCAGTATTGTACCTGTCAGTGGCATGCCTTTTTTCTCGTTGTGTGAACCACAGATACAGATATTTAGTTTTTCAAAATCTGATGTCTTCAATGTTTTACTGTCAGAATTTCTTACAGCTTACTCTTGAAATATAGACTTGGAAATTACCCAGTCTGAATCAGTAGAAACTCCAACTCCATAATTCAACAGCAAAAGTTTTCAATAAACTCCCCTTTTCAATTTCTTTGATAGCAGCTAATTTGTTGGCAATAAAAATCACAACGCACTTCCACTTGGTATGCTCACAACAGCACACTTTGTAGCACTACACTAAAAACAAAACACGCAAGAACACAAGATAAAAAAAATTTGATAACAAAAAAACTTCCCCCTAATTAATTAAAAGATTCTAACAGAGATGGGGTCGCTGAAACGTGTCAGCGAGGATATGGTTAGGAGGGGGTAACTATAAATTGTAGCACGGTCGGGCTACTTGCAATCGAGATGAGTCATGCATTGTTTACATATTACTGTAGTTCATTTCCATTTTGCTTCGGGATGTCTTTCGGTTAACCTGGGTTTCGGTTGACCAGGGTTCCATTGTATTCTAGTCTTGAGATGTGGTTTTTTTGTTAATGTAGAGACTTTCTAGATTATGGTTGATGTCTATATAAGTGGGTTAAATTTCTATGTTGTATTAACCAAAATATTTGTCAGTGTCATGTTTAATTGAGTCTATAGATCCTCAAAGCTGCAACCTGTTTGCTCTTAGTAGAATTTGTTATAATCTATACATTTTATCTTGTGCATGGAATATCCATACATACCAACAACACACAAACAACAAAGAAAGATATTGTGATTAGAAAAGATCTACTTGATAAACATTTTCATTTCTTTTTTACTAAAACCACTTTAACAACTAGTCACCTGCATCACCATGTTCTGGCTTTGCAATCAAATTCGCAAGACGCATCTGTTTTTATTATCACTTTTGATTTGTTTTATCACTTTATCTACTACAATCAATACTTTCCTTCACTTAGTACTTTGCTCTATTGTTTCTAATAGTTGTTTCAGACTGAAGTCTGCATTTCTAAAGTATAAGAAAGTCAGCTTTGTTACAGATGTCAAGTTCAATATAAGGGTTGATTAACAAGGACAATGTCTGAGTATATATTTCACAATACAAATTTATAGACACCAGTACCAGCTTACATGGTCTTGATCTAGCTTCAATAAAAAAAATTTCGTGTTAACTAACGTCACATTAACCGAGGCTTTATATAAAAAAAATTACGTATTCACTTAGTTAAGTAGTGTAAAATTAGTTTAATCAGTGAATTCAAGATGATTACATCAAGAAACTTCATAAAAAAAATGTTACTTAAAAATAAAAAAATTAATTTGTTTCAATATACAGTAAAACCTTTTATATCCGGATTAATGTGGCGACAGCCCGATCCGGATAACAAAAAATCCAGATAACGAAGGGGTTATGTAATTATGTACATATGTACTACATAATCACAACCATTCTAATTGAAGGTAGATGAATAATTCTTCTAAGTAAATAAGTTACACTTATTGAAGATTTTCATTATATTTTAATAACAATAAAAAACAGTACAAACAATTTAGTTACATCCCCTTAATACTGTGCTGTACATGCATATGTGCATTAACTGCAGTTCTAGAAAAAAAAATGGTGGTTATTAATAGGTTTCTTTGATGAAACATCCCTCCACCTTTGAAAGAGTAGACGATCAGTTGCTTCTTCCTTGTCTTATTGTTTGACGTACTCGATCAACTAATCAACTGCCTTGAAAGTTTCGCTCTGTGTCATGGTTTGTTGTCTTTCGCCATCAGTAAGCACTGGCTGTGTGCTCACTAAGTCTATAATATCACTAATTGTAATTTCATGGATCATTGAATCTTATCTTCAATAGGAAACACAGCTTTTTCCGCTTTTCCGCCATACTGTATATTCTATATTACAAATTCTAGGTAAAATAACCAACTAAATTACCAAGTTAAACAAAATCCTGTAGAACATAATGTAAACTAAATGATATGGATACTCACACACAACTGATTAAGTTGTGTAATACGCCAATCTGTAGGGCACTAGTGAACTAAATTATACAGACACAACAGCCTGAGTTAGAAAAGAACAAAGAGCCGAACGATAGAGAATGGCCTGACGGCAAGGCGCCTTGCAGAATAAAGACACTTACTTTATTTTCATATTATGTCCAGGTATTGGAGGTTTTGAATATTAGAGGTTTTAGTGTACAATCTTATAATATCTGTTACCAGAACTATATACAAGACGGAAAATAGTTCAAGGTCATTATAATATAATTTGTTGTACTTTCGTAGTTGTGTTTTTTTTTTTAAATTTTTTATAGTACCTGATTTGCCTGATCCATAAACTCTTACTCTGTTAGGTAAGTCTTTCATTTAAAAGTATGTTATTGTGTTCACAGTTTCATCAGAATTTAATCTGAATCATTCAATACCAATTTTTTTAACATATAGTTTTCATTATAACCAACATACTGTGGTATAATAAGTATGATCTTATCACTTTAAATTATAATCAAATTAATAACATTTAAAGAATCATTTTATCGAAAATATTGCACTTACCTAATTTATGGTCATTAGCTTTAACCATGAGATGCAGTTCCTGAGCAAAATATTTTTTACAATTGCTTTAAACTAATTCCTATCTTATATTATTAGAAGAAAAATATAACTTACTCTTGGTTAACAGTGGACTCCTGAAAAGGAATATCAGGTTCATTCTGTTTTACTTCTTCAACTTTAAGCGCTAATCGAAGAACTGAGAGATCTTCAAAACTGGAATGTATTTCTTCAGGAGTAATTTCACTGTCATCCTGTAGTGAAAAAAGAAGAAGAATAAATCACATGTTATAAAAAAAAATTGTTATTATTATTATTGAAAAACGAAATTCATTTTATAAAACAATCTCACAATTATTAATCATTGAATAATTAACTTCTTTAAATCATCTTTAATTCACTTCGTCTTTAGCCATATACAAGAATTCCTCAAATCCAAATTAATTAGCATGGCCCTATTCTGATTTGCCAAAAAATCTGTATCACTTATGACTGTTAGTAGGCCTAATGATGCATAGCCATGCTATAGTAAGTAAGTATTCAAGCTGCCATGGGGTGTGGTGAAACTAAGGACAATAATAATAAAAGATGTTATCTATTGCGTAGTAGATTTTTGAAACAGCACATCCCGTAATTTACTGCAAAAATTATGGAATAAGCTATGGCCTAGCCTTGAATTTGTTGAAACATAAGAAGATGAAACAGATTTCTTTCATCTTGTTCAAAAACTACCAGGGTGAATCAAGGGTATGAGGATATTGGATATGCCCAGAATAATCGACAGCAATGATGTGTATAGTAAGTTTGATATTGTGACTATAATTCAAGAGAAATATAAAGACAACATAGTAAGTAGTGAGAGCGAGGAAGAAGATACTTCAACAGACATTGTGAGCTATTCTAATGCTGCCACTGCATTTGACGTCGTTATATAGACCAAAACCCAGCTGCCATGCCAGAAAAAATGTTATGTTTATATGACGCTGATACAACTTTGTCTCTTCAAACAGATTTACATTACTTAGGCAGTTGACAATGACCGATTTATAAAAACATGTAGCATATTGTTTTGTAATCTGAGATACTTTACGAATAAAAATAATTTTTTATGAGGGTTTAGGTATAAAGTGGACTGCATAATCAGCAGTTGTGTTTACATGAGTATATTGTAGTATTTA
Source organism: Prosapia bicincta (assembly GCA_036971475.1). Classification (NCBI taxonomy): domain Eukaryota; kingdom Metazoa; phylum Arthropoda; class Insecta; order Hemiptera; family Cercopidae; genus Prosapia; species Prosapia bicincta. Next base: position 54,486,295 of record JBAIZL010000001.1, on the reverse strand, counting down.
TTATATAAGATACTCTACAAATATATAGCTTTATTAAGCTATATTAAAGCTTTATTACTTTTTCAATTCAATAAAATACTTTATTCCTTATATTAGCTCCCACAAATTTTTAATCATTAATAAGATATGTTTTATTCATCATCAATTTCAAATACGTTTTTTAAACCTGTAGTGGATAACAATTGATGTTAACACAGTTTAAAAAATTTTTATTCATTAATTAAATTTAAAAAAGTTTATGTCTTGGACGGATTCGAACCAAATAACACCATATTTGAAATCCAGCAATTTGGCACTGAGCCAACTTCTCCACAGTTGGAAATTTGTTACTCAGATGTATGTGGAATTATAAGGGAAAGGTACTTTGCAATAATGAAACATTACAAGAGATGGATAAATTAAGAAATTACAGACCACCATCAACTTCATAATTAAAAACTAAAAAATAAGCAAATAAATAGTAACAAACACATATAATAGTCCAACACTATATACTGTGTAGTGGAAAATATAAAATTGCATTAAAATTCACTTTCTATTTTCCCACTTAATATTATGATTCTGTCATACATATATCTATATTTATATTTATTATAATTATCAAATAAAAAAGTAACTAAATTAAAATTTTTCTTGACTCTAGTAGAAATTAACTAAATTTTTTATTTTTTATATTACTTATTAAAATGTAGATTACGCTAACTAATATGTATTTTACTGCAATAAAATGTTTAATAATAAATGTTACATGTTAAAATTTTCTGAGATTCAAATTTGTGGGATTCAAATCTGAGAATTTTTTGTGTATTTAATTTGTTTAAGACTGCAGAATTATTTTCACATACGTTTTTTAAGATGAAAAAATTGTAAGTACAGTTTGCAAGCACTTGAACCTAATTATTATTTTTTTTTTTTTACATTGTTGATACAGAATTATTTTTACTATACTCTCCTTTTATCATCTAGGTCTAGGTTGGCAACCCGTCTAGATTGGTAAGTTTTATACCAGTTCAATAATGCATATTTTCGATAACGTGGTTAACCATATATGTCGTCTATATTGTGTATGATAATTTATTTTGTATTCAAATATGTCTGTATTTTTGTTCTGTTCCATCATTGTATGTTTTTTTATCATGATATATATGTTATTTAATGAGGAAATTTTTAGACAAAAAACTAAACGATTTTATGATGCTGATGTAACTGTCAAGAGACATTTTATTATAGAAAGGAATAAGATACCATAGAAGCTGACAAATAAAGATGTACTGAATGGTAAGTAATACGGGCCAATTTAGATTAATAATTTACTACTATCAGCAGCCAGGAAAATGTTCTTGTACAGATCATATAAAGAGCACCAGAGTTGCAAATTGTATAAACAGACTGGAAACAAAGAAAAGTTCAATTGTGCAAGAGCACACATGACTTCAGATCTGACTTCCTAATATAACTCCTTGATTCTTTGTAATAAGGTCAATATATAAAAGGTGCTTACTGCAATTGCTCAATGAATACATGAAAACATGACTGATTTATAAGCAGTACTCAGCATGTATATTTAGACTTAATTTTATTGTCTTTGAGTTTACTGTGAATTGAATCAATGTTGTTTTTAATGGTTTAAAGGCAATCACTAAATTTATTCATCATTACCTATGAAAGAAAAGGAAGTGTTGAGAAGAATAATCATGATAAAGATAGGAATACAGTAGAACTCCAATTATCAGAACTCTGACTATCCAAATTGCTTTCAGATTTTCAGAAAAAAAGATGGGTTGATTGAATTTATTTACTTGCCACCAAGTACCACAGCATGCATCCACCCAATGGATCAAACAGTTATTAATATGATCAAGTGACATTATAAGAAACCATTTTCGATAAATGTTGTAAGTGAAGACTTTGATGTTTCTACCTCTTTACTATAGAATAATATAATATAAAGGATGCTATTTTAATCTTACTTTCTCTTAAGAAAAAGTATCCCCAAGTACAAATATTTGTTCATCAATTTTACTTCTTTGCACAGGCAACCAGCCTCAAGAGTAGCCGATAGCACGAGAATATCTTTATGAGAATATCTTGCCATGTTGCCACTTCTGCTCTCAGGAAGTCCTTCATTGATATGGGGTATGTGCAGTCGAACAAAATGCTTTACGTTTTCTTCATTTTCACAAAGTGCACAGATTAGAGAATTCAAAAGATTAAATAAATATTCCTCCGTCACTAGATGACCGGATCATGCTCAAGCTGCAAAAGCTACAATCGGATGTGAAACTTCCCTAAATTTGTCCTCACTCAACAGTTCAGGCTGAAATTGAAAAAGGTAACGACCTGTGACCTCGTCTTTCCCAGATTCAGCCCAACATTTATGAAAGTATTTATTTGGCAAGCTTTCACAATACATGAGCAGATATTTGGTTTTAAATGTTGGGAACATATGGGATGTCGTTTTGGCTGTTTCATCGGCCCTCTCGTTTCTTGGTATTCCACAATGCGCGGGTACCCATTGAAGAGTTATGTCCTTCCCCATATCCTTCAGATTGTTAGCAAATTTTCTTATTTCAGCAATGTGAAAAAAGTCGTCCTCTGTGGATGAATTTAAGAGAGCCTGGAGGACAGGTGAGTATATGGACAGGTCAGTGAATATGCATATTTCCTCCTCCTCTGTTTCGAAGCAACTTGCCAACGCAGCATTTAGCTCTGTGATCATACTAGAGTGCGAGTTTGTAGGGACTTAAAAGCAGATATCAGCAGATTCGTTGAAAAAACCTGCTTCGGATGTTCTCTTTTGTTGGTCAAGTGAGCCATCACTGTAAATTCTAATATGATCATTGTAATTGGTATGTATCATTTCCAACGTTTCAGTTTTCAGAACTACTGGGTGGTCCTACTTGCTCCTTCTGCTTGGCAGGTTCAAAGTAATTTTTATTCCTGACCAGGTAGTGGGCGCCTCGCGATAAAAAGCAGGTATATGCTCGGAGACAGAATTTGGCAACATGCCTGACATATCATTTGTTTTTTAACTGAAGGATTGTTTAATTCGGTTAATACCATTACCTGCATTGTGAAGAGGATGAGCGGGCTGGAGAGTCTTTATAGCCAGAAACTTCTACCAGATCCATTAGTCAATATAGAGCATGATGGGTATCACACCCAATTCCACCTCCATTGCAGCAATTATTGTGGTCTTATTACATTGTTTTATCAATAAAACTGTTAAGTTAATCCCAATCCTTTAAAAAATTTTAAAAATAAGTTGAAAAATTACAACAGCAAAGAGAGAAACAATATTTGAGAACTACAGAGCTTCTGTCAATATTTTTCCTAGATCAGTGCAGAATCAGTGGACCAAGATCATCAGACCAAGTTACAAGTTGCATTTAAGAAGAAATATTATCCTGGCTTTCAGAATAAGAAGATGAAAGCTTGTTTTTATTCTCATAATGAAATAATGTAATCAATGACACTAGAAAATGATGGATCATCAGAAAAAGTAGTTGATGTTTAACATTAGACACAATTTACCATGTGATGAAGCTATATCAGAATTGAAGACATGCCGTAAGTAGACTACTGGATGAAACAACGACAATGAGGACTATCTTTTGTTGAAAAAATTACAAAATTAGGTTTTTTGGAATCATTTGTTTAAGAAACCATAGACTTCTTTTAATCAATAGCCCATAGCAAAAGCTTAAAGTATATTCTGTAGACAAATATTCTTTGAGCTTAGCTTGTGAGGTTATGTTAAAAACAAATAAAAACATACACAAAACTCACAAATTAATCATTTATTTACTCATACACGTTTCAATGACCAAGTCATCCTCAGTAAGTGTTACTACTACAAACGCGTAGGAGTAAATAAATGATTAATTTGTCAGTTTTGTGTATGTTTTTATTTGTTTTTATATTCTGTAGGATAGACAAAAATATTGTAGTTTAATTAGATACAATTTAAAATATTTCTTTTTTTTATATAAATTATAACACGTATATGTGTATATAAATTCGAGAAAGTATGCAGGCTAATATTTTTCAAAACTGAAGTGTACATACAATTCAGCATTTTTACACTAAAAAACAAGTTTTTTATAAGTTCTTAATAAATTATAATTCAACAATATTTATTACAATTATACCAAACTTTTTACTTGATAACAAATAAAGACTTTATTTTTATTTATATTAATAATTACTATTTGTAAAAGCATCTTGTAATCAAGCACTCCCTGATCTTCATCATGCTGGACTAATGAAAATCCTCTTTAAAATAGTGATAATGTTATTAGACTAATTAAGAAAATTTAGATAAATCTGTTATGTAGAAAATTAAGCAGGTTAATTTTTTAGCAAAATTATTAAGTTTGTTAAAACAAAGTCAGAAATATACTTTCAAAAAATCTTATATTTTTTCAGAAATATTTTTAATGGGTATAATTTTATGTTTTTGGTTTAATATCTCGCATATTCCGTTTCTATATTGCCAGGTTTAGTGATATATTTCTTTAACATTTCTTTAATGTTAAAAAAAGAGTTGCATCACATAGTTTTAAAAAACCTTCAAAACCAATTTGATTTTTTAAAATAGGTAACATGCATTCCCTTAATTTAAAATGCTTCTTATGCTTTAAAAACTAATTTATCATAAAAAAGAAGTGTATTATTAGTTTACAAGTCTCTGATCATAAATCAGAATGAATTAATTTTTGATAGTATCAATGAAAAAACCTTGAACTCTCAATCACTGAGATTGCTACACATGTTTGACCAACATTACACTGATGCCATAGCCTCATAACATATCAGTCCACTAATTCAATCAACAATAAATTGAAATTAAAAATTATTGTAGTATTGTACATAAAGATCCCAGATAATTTATAATTTTATTATGACCTGAGTATACGAGGTCTGTTCAAAATATATGCGGACTGTTTGAATTACGCGGCTCAAGTTAGTTTCAGGAGAATCCGCTTGGTGTTGCTAGGTTCGTATAAATCTGCTGCTTAAAACGCTGTATTTCAGTCGCAGATATCTTCATTTGTTGATGAGTTACACGCAGTTTAGTAAAGAGTGTTTTTTTCGTTTGTCGGATTTTAAAATGGACAGCCTGAATGAGCAACGAATTGCTGTGAAATTGTGTGTAAAATTAGGGAAATCTGCAACAGAAACATTTGTCATGCTTAACACGGCCTACGGTGATGTTGCCATGAAGCGTACTGCATGTTTCAAGTGGCATGAACGTTTCAAGGGTGGCCGACAGTCGATTGATGACGATGAGCATCCTGGACATCCTTCAACGTCAACTGACGACCCACACATTGACAAAATCAACACCCTGGTGAGTGGACATCGATGTCTGACCATTAGGGAGCTTTCCGAAGAGTGTGGGATATCAGTTGGATCTTGTTACGAGATTTTGACCGAAAAATTGAAGATGCACCAAAGAGCCAATTGAAGATTGACTGACGACAAAAAAACCAATTGCGTCCGGGTTTGTCGGAAACTGCTTGATCGTTCAAATGAAGATGAGAACTTTTTGTCAAGAATTATAACCGGTGATGACATTGAAACAAAGGTCCAATCATCCCAATGGGTGAGTCAAACGTCCCCAAGACCCAAAAAAGCTCACCAAGTTCGGTTGAATGTCAAGGTGCTGCTGACAGTTTTTTTTAATGCTAAAGGTGTTGTTCACTACGAGTACCTCCCTGAAGGCTCTACAGTCAACCAGATTACCTACATTGAAGTACTGAAACGTCTGAGGAACGCCGTCCGACGCAAAAGGCCAGAACTGTGGTGAAGTGATAACTGGGTTTTCCATCACGACAACGCTCCAGCTCACTCAGCACTCAGAACTCGTGAGCTTTTGGCCAAACACTAGACCACTGTTCTTTCCCCCCCCCCCTACTCACCTGACCTTGCTCCTTGTGACTTTTTCGTATTCCCAAAACTCAAAAAACCCCTCAAAAGAAGAAGATTTGAAATGATTTCGGAGATTAAGGCAAATGCGACGAAGGAGCTGAACGCTATCACAAAAGAAGTGTACCAGGACTGTTTTAACAAGTGGAAACACCGTTGGGATAAGTGTGTGCATTAGGGAGTAGAGTACTTTGAAGGAGACCCAGACGTGTAACTTCCAAATAAAGTACATTTTTTTATGACCTCAGTCCGCGAATTTTTTGAACAGATGTCATATACCTTTACAAAAATAGGGTAATCATTATTTATGACTTTTAAAAACCTATTATGAAGGCAAAAGAAAAGTTACCCATTTTATATTATTTAAATTGACGTGAAATAATAGATTTTAAAAACTATAATGTTAACAAAAATATTTTATTTCATAAGATATATAGCTTATTTTAAAGTTTTAACCCATAAGAATTTAAATATCTGTTAATTTTTTATAGTTACATTAGAGCCCCAGTAATTTTAGTTGTAGGTAATAGCTGTTAGTCTAAACTTCCCTTTCACAAAGGAGACAGACAGGCACACACACACACACACGAGCGCACGCACGCACACACCAACACACACACAAATTCTCTGATGTTCAATTCAGATTCTCTCACAAATTCACGCACATGATATCTGAAAGATTAGTGGTGAAAATGCATAAACATACATTGTTTAGAAACCTGGCTATTATATATTACCCAGGTCTGATATATTATATATTTTCATCGTCTGATAGGCACCAATTGTCTACTCATACTACAGGCAGTGTATACTTAGTAAGAAATGTATTATTATATATTTTCTACATATTTGACAATTTGATTGCTTTCACTTTAAAACAAAACGATACTTTTTAAAAATATTTTACCCCTGAAAAAACTGGGCAGTAAGAAGACTGTAAAACAAGTAGCACCAGAGTAGTAGAGCATAGGTAAAGAAACAGTATGCGATTGTGGTTTAAAGAATTTAAACAAGATCAGTTTTTTTCCCAATCTTTAGTGTTTTTAATAAATGAAAATGTACAAAATGTAAAATCATACATTCATCAGATTGTGCCACACTTTGTGGTTTACTCATCAGACAACTAAAGGAAGACTGCTTAATGATTCCTGAGGAAATGCCATATTTTTTACAAGTAGAAGAATTATGGAGAGTATTACCTTAAAATCTGAGGAGAAAGTATATCCACTAACAGTGAACTTCTTAATATAATCCAACAAACAATAACAAGTGCAATAAAGCAAGCAAACTTGTTATTGTATCAAAGTGACAGAAAAATATCAAAAACCATGTACACTATCAGAGAAGAATAAAAATGAACAATTATTAAAACTTGTTCAGCAACTTCCTGAATATCAGAATGTGATGAAAATGAAGAGTAGAATGGCTGAACCAAACAAACAGTATGAAATGACAGATAGGCCTACTGAGAATGCAATAAATAAAGAAGGCAGGACCAGACAGTTATGAAGGGAAAAGGAATGGAGGTAAGGTAAGACACTGATATCAAAATCGTGTTTTGCTTTAACAAGCCTACTACAGTACTAAGTTTCTAAGACAGCCTACATATGTCTTGTTCAAATTCATTAATAGTTATACTTTAAATAATATTCTATGGTTATTATAGCGAATGTTTGAACTTCACATTATTAATTACCATTATTTTTATTTGTAAAACAAACCCTAAATAATATGTTATCAAATAAAATCACTTTGTTTACTGTAACAATATTTAAACATAAAGTTCTGAATATAATTTTAAATGAAGTTATTAAATTTTGTAAATCCATAATATAAGCATTCCCAAATTCCAGCTCTTCTTAATCCCAATTACCAAAGCTATTAAAAAGAAAGTAAATTATTTGTCTCCTGCAGATATTGAAATCTTGTCCTCTTAATTATTAAGGAAGAATGGTATTTACCAATTTATTCAAACTTTAAAAAAAAATACGGACTCAAACTGGTTGAACAAAATTACAACATCCAATGTGCCTAATTAAATACAATAATTATATTATTATAAGATATATGTAAATAATATCACTTTTGAAAACATTATGTGAAGTTAACAAAGCCCACATTATAAATTTATAAATTGTTTATTAGTCAGAACATAACGTAGATCATTAAAGTACAGTAAATAGAAAATAGAATAACAAACTACAGTAAAGCTGGTATACGTTGAACTTGAAGTGGACAGATGCTTACCTTGACAAGATTAGAAGCACCTTCTTGTTCAACTTGATCTTGTATTATTGTTTCTAAATTTACACTGTCATCATTAATTGATATAGTAGAATCTTGTGAATCATTAGTACCAATTTCGGAAGCCACTAACACAAAGAGAACACCACTAAAAACAAAAAAACAAAAAATAAATTAGCAAGAATTGTAAATAGTTTTATTTTAGTATAAACTGTATGTAATATTTAATAAAGAGCAAGTTATGCTATAAAATCTACAATAAATAGGTTGAAATAGAGTTTCTTGTCACTATGACCTAGAATGGGAAAAAAATTATATCTTTCTATAATAGACCCATTACGACTGTCTAAGATACATTTATTATTTCATAATTAAATTAAGATTTAGATATGCACAGTAGAAAAATAAAAACCATGTTGCACAGCACAAATTTTGCAAAAGCAAAAGAAAAACATGGTACTGTACTTTATAGCTGAAACAGTCTCGTGGTATTTTTGTCTAGTTTCAATGGCATGCACCATCTCCAAATAAAAATGCTGTAGATTATTCTCACTTATTTCTGAGAATTTAATCCTTGTAGGTTACTAGAACTATTATGATTAGTAAGGACTGTAAATGGTTATGATTAGAAAGAACTGTAATGGATTCCAAGAAATATGTTTCTGAAACTTATGATTTAGGTAAAATTTAGGTATTGAAATCAAACGAATAAATATTGTGATACTTTAAATCCCAGAAAACAAAAATTTATTTGAATTTATTTTTTGTTTCTAAAACCTTCATTACGAAATGCTTTTACAGTTTCATTACATAGAAGTATGAGTTTGTATATATAACTATGTTACCTAATTTTCCACAGTTTTTTATTATGTTTCAATGCTTTGAAAAAATTCTTATATAGAGGTTCAATAATAATAGTAAATTTTGAAATGAAATTTGCTATTTAAGTAACTAAAATTTTGTTTACTTTTATGTTGGACTGAAAGCTTTTTTTGTAGAAAGCACCCTCTTGACACTGAAACTCTGTCATGAGCTACGTAAAACTTCCGGAAAGGAAAGTTCACAACTGATGCAGTAAAACGGGTTATTGTTAGCCAGTAAATGCAAAGTAAAGACAAGAGGAAAACAAGGGTTTTGCGCTTTGAACGCCATAGATGTAAAGAATGCCTTCAATTCGGCTAGGTGATGCAATATTGTTGACGCATTACAGAAAAAAATTAAACCAGAATATTTGGTTAAAATGTTTGACGACTACCTTAGCGAAATAACAGTGGTATTCAACTGTGAAACTCATACACTTGTTTTCAATATGGAAGGAGGAGCATCACAATTTTCAAAAAACGATCCTTGTGTGTGGAATGAGATGTATGACATACTTCTACTAATGGATCTTCAGGAAGACACAGACATAGTGGGTTATGCAGATGACGCCATAATTGTTTGCACAACACCTACAGCAGCTAAACTAGAAGAGGCTGCAAATGATGCCTTAAATCAGGTACAAAATTGGCTTGAAAGTCTTGGATTATGCTTGATACTGGGGGATCGAAAGAGTGTAAGAGGAGATTGATATCTTCAGTGGTGCATTCACAACTCCTATATGCGGCACCCATGTGGGCTCATGCAATGGAAAACCCACAGCTAAAAAAGGAAATAGTTTCAGTACAGAGAGGTAGCGCGCAACGAATAGTTTCTGCATTCAAAACGGTATCTGATAGTGCAGTGCTAGTACTTGCCAGAACCTCGCCAATATATCTATTGGCTAAAGAAAGACAAGAAATATATGAGCAACTAAGCGGTATTAAAGACAAGCTGAACAAACAAGAAAGTAAATGTGCAAAGAAAATAGCTGAGCAATCTGCTACATGACGTCTATTGTAACAGTAGAAATCAGAATGGAATGACTCCAGCACTGGCAAAGTGCTTAATTCCCTGTCTAAATCATGGATAGAAGAAGGGCATGGAGAGGTGAACTACTGTCTCACACTAGCAAAGTATGGATTGCGAGCCAAGTACGGCTATTCGGGCTTGTCAATCCTATCCACGACATGGTTTTGAGTAACCCCTACAATTACACATGGAACAAAATATTCTGCATAGTTACAACATAATAGCAGAGTACTTCTCATTGCTTTCTAAGGACAGTATTATAGTATGTATCAACTGAGTTTGCCCACAACCTTGTGTAGACGTTATACCAGAGTAGATGTCTGGGAGCATGGCGATGTGGAGTATAATCCGTGTCGGACAAGTTTTGAACATATAGGGCATTACAGGACACTGTCTTCAAGGTCAGTAGTTTGGACATGCACAAGGGTGTGTTGTCGCGTCTGCGTGTCTGGCATATATTTCTATAGTTTAACTTTGGTTGATAGTGATTGTTTACATTTTTTATCAATACAATGGCAAGGAAATTCAGAATGTCGTGTTTTTAAAGATGAGTGGTTTTGGAAGTATTTTTTCAAGCCTTTTAGGGATAAACCTGTGTGCCTCATTTGCAATGAAGCTATAGCTGTATGTAAGGAATTCAACCTGTCAGGATACTTCGTGACAAAACATAAAAACGTCACTTTTGAAACTATGACCAAAGAGCAGAACCAAAAAGGAATCCTACGTTAAAAAACTGTCTAGAATTGAAGTAATTGATAAGCAGTTTTTATCTCACAACTGTAGTCAAAGATGAGCAATTTTAAATTCTGTTCTTTTGCGTCGGATGACATAATGGACATAACTGACACAGCTAAGTTACTAATATTTATAAGAGGTATTGGATGACAACTTTTGTGCTGCTGAAGAATTAGCTTGCATATAATCATTAAAGGCAAATACAAAAGAATCAGCCATTTCCCAAAAATTTCAACAAACTATCACACCTTTGAAAGTATCTTTGACTAATATTTCTAGCATTATTACTAATGGAGCACCAAATATGACGGGGATGAAATCTGGTGCTGCAGACATATTGAAGGAATTATTTCCTGATTACTACTGATAGAGCTCCAAATATGACAGTGACAAAATCTGGTGTGGCATATTTAAGGAATCATTTCTTGAGAATGAGGGTGTGTTTTTTTATTATGTCAAACATCAAGAAGTTCTGTGCAAATCTTATCTAGACGTGAAACCTGTGCTTGAGGTTATTAACATAACAGCATTTGTTCACAAGCTCTCAATCATAGACAATTTTAGGAATATCTTGACTCACTGCAGTCTGAATATTCTGAAGTGCTTATTTACATTAAATTAAGACGGCTCAGTACAGAACGGGTTTTTGGAAAATTTTAGGATCTAAAACATTAAATAAGCTCTTTCATGGAAGAAAAAGGATTGGACGAGTGTGAACATTTGAAAGGTATTGTATGGCTTCGGACTTTGCATTTTTTACATATCTTTTTAGTCACATCAATAAATTGAACCTTAAACTCCAGGAAAGAAACCAATTAATCCTGACATTTCGGGTCACATCAGGAGTTTCAAAAAGCAACGGAATCTATTTTCCGAAAAACTAATCAAGAAATACTTTACAAAAGCGTGAAATTTCTTCATGAAAACTTTGAACAAAGAATCCAAGACTTCAAAGTTATTGACCAGGAACTGAAAATTTTTAGTATGCCATTTAATATGGATTGTGAATAAGTCAAACCAGAATTACAGCTCGAACTAATTGAGTTGAAATATAACAATAAATTGAAGCTATGTTTGCTTCTCAATCTGTTTCTACATCTGTGAACATGTCTTTTCTACAGTTAAACTTCACTAAAACATCACTAAAAACCGATGACTGACCACTATTTAGTTTCACTATTGCGAATCAGCTCATCACAATTTCTACCAGATTATGAAAAACTTTAAGAAGCTCAATCACAGTTTCATCTGTCACATACACCTTCAACGCTTCTAGTGAATAACCAATTTTTGTAACTTTTAAGGATTTTTTTCACCATTGAAACATATAAGTTGTGTGTGATGTAAAAATTGGGTTTGTTCAATTTATTTTGCCCTACCTAGATAGTTTTCTATTTAAATGGCCCTCCCCTTAAAACGTTTGCCCATCACTAATTTAAAGTATTAGACACACTATAAATATAAAAATTGGTTCTTGAAACAAAATTTCAACATAATGTGGCTTAATCACTTAAAACACTTTGAAAGTAACACACAAAATTTACAAACTTCAATATTTGACCAGTCAAAACTGTTAACTATGCAAAACTGTATTTATTTGAATTCATTTTGAAGAAGAAGACTGTAACATATTACTGTATCCCTTATCTGAAAAATTTATGTGGAGTTGATCATTTTTACCTATTTCTTCCGATATGTTCATGTTTAGATTGGCTAGGATATTGCGTTTTAAGATGTACTTAATTAATTAATGCAGAAATAAAAATATAACTTTCAGAATTCATTTTTAAATAAATTGTATAAAAAAACAACCATAAATGATTTGTTTTAAAAAAAAACTTCTATGCATCAAATGTCCATTATCCTATCTCCCTTGAATCCACTTCATTTTAACAAGAAAATCTTTTAAAGAGAGAGCTGAGGGCTAAGTAAATTATATAGATACTAATAATCTTAATCATATCACTCTGCGCATTTCATCTTGAACGCTTCGAAACATGAATTTTAAGGTAGTATAGATCTGATATCTTACCATTATATATATATATATATATATATATATATATATATATAGAGAGAGAGAGAGAGAGAGAGAGAGAGAGAGAGAGAGAGAGAGAGATTTATATATATAGAATAGAAAGATATCAACAGCCTTCCAGAGAAGAGGATACCCAAAAAGACTCATTGAAAACCAAATTCATTCAGCACAATCCTCGGTTCACCATAAACCACAAACAGAACAAAATAAACTGTCTTTAATAACAGACTACCATCCTGGTCTACATAAACTCAACAAGATATTGAGATGTGGCTTCAAAATTCTTCAAGCTTCCGTCCACACCAAAAATCTTTTCACCGATCCACCGCAAATTTGGTACAAGCAACCTCCCAACTTGAAAAACATCCTAGTACATCCTAAACTACCAGACCCTGATGCAGAGAAACCACACAAACTTCCTCATGGCTCCTTCCAATGCAATAGACCTAGATGCAAGACGTGTCCAATACACCCCTCAGCAAATAGTTTCAACAGCCAAACAACAAAAATGGTCTTCAAAATGCAGGGTCATCATAATTATACATCGAAAAATGTGATATACCAGCTACAATGTAAACTTTGCTCAGCACAGTACATAGGCCTGACCACGGATGGTCTGAATAACAGAATGAATGGCCACAGACATGATGTTAAAATTATGAATATGGATAGGCCAACAGCTCAACATGCTGCGAGTCACAACATCACAACTTTTGATGACTGCTATACCTCAGAACTGAGAAGATGGGAACTATCATACCAGTGGTATACCAAGTCAAGAGAATCCCCTAACCTCAACATCAAATAAATCCATTCATATTCTTTTTTTTTTTTTCCTAATAGCCTCAGACGTCTTCAATATATATATATATATTAAGAATGAACAAATTTACAATTTTTTAATTATTATTATTATTATTATTATTATTATTATTATTATTATTATTAAGTAGCCTAATCCTGATTCATTTTTTAATACTGGTAACTAATATTATTATTATTTTATTGAATACACTGTCTGTTCAAAACGTATCACGACTTTTGTGTTTTTTCCAAAAATTATTTATCTATTCATGAATATCTATTTTATCCCCTTCAAAGTAATCTCCATTAGATACTTACACTTGTGCCAATGTTTTTTCCAATCCTCAAAGCACTTCAAGAAATAATTTTTTGTGATCTTGTTCAGCTCTTCCTTCGATGCAGTCTTTATCTTGTCAATCGTAGAGTAGTGTCATCCTTTCATAGGGCTCTTCAGATTTGGGAACAAGAAAACACCAGAGGGCCAGACATGGGGAATACCATGGCTGCGGCATCATCAGTGTGTTGTTTTTGACCAAAAATTCGTGCACAAATGACGATGTGTGAGCTGGGGCGTTGTCATGATACAAAAACCAATTTTTGTTCTTCTACAAATCCGGGCGTTTCTGGAGGATTCCTTCGCATAAATTGTGCATAGCTTGCAGGTAATATTCCTTATTTACCGTTCTACTCTGTGGCAAGAACTCATAATGCACCACGCTTCTGCAATCGAAGAAAACGGTAGGCAAAACTTTCACATTCGACTGAACTTGGCTTGTTTTTTTCGGTCTTGGCTTGTGCTGCAGCTTCCACTAGGAAGATTCAGCTTTAGTTTCCATGTCATAACCATAAAAACATGATTCGTCACCAGTTATGACCCTCTGGAGGAAATTTGGCTTGTCGTGGACAGAGTCCAACACTTTATTAGCAAAGATAATGTGTTGCTGTTTTTGGTCAAAATTGAGCAATTTTAGTACAAACGGTGATTCGACAATTCGCCAATACTATTTTCTTCACTGCCTCAATGAAAAACATCTGTTGTTGACATGCTCAGTTATCTGACACACTCTTTGTCGTTCACATCTTCTTGGCTCTCTGAGAACATTTTGTACCACCGATAAACGTTGCTTCGGTCCAAGGTAGCTTCTCCGTGAGCTACAGTCAACATTCGGAATGCGGTTGCACAATATGGTTTTTGACAGTTTTCTATGAATTGTTCAGATAAATCCCAAATAAGAACCAGCCCATCCAAGATCTTCCTTTTATCCCATATATTTATGTAGTCCAATCTTATAGCTCAAAGTAAAAACTAAAACTGAAAAATTGTCATAACTGGAGGAGCGGATTCAATACAGGCTAAACAATCTTTTGGCCATAAATCTTCTAAATTTGTGTGTGAAGCTTTTATAACTATGCTCATATACAAAATGCATATCTCACCAGGTGTTTTGGGCTTGAATTTTCTCTCATTTGCATAGTCTTCTTTCTTTTGTTCTATCTAAATATTATTATCTTCTTCATATTAAGTTCTTGAAAACTTATGATATAAAACTTTTTTTTGAAAATTTCATGATTTATGCAACTTTTAATATTTTGGAATTTACAGATGCACTAATGTCAAACTACTTTTTTTACTTCCTAAACAAAAGTTATAGAGATTTTAAAAAATAATTCCCTCAATATCGAAATCTTATTGCTGTTCATGACGAGCTGTTTGTTAACTACTTATTACACTTTTGCTATTACTTGCGACCAGACGTTTTGTTAACTAAAAGTTGTTAAATTGTTAACTTACACTTAGTTTTTTAGAAAATTATAAAATGTTAATTATGTTGAGTACAGTCATCTTCTGTTTTTACTGCATTGTGGTTTTATCTTCAAGTGTTGTGCTTCATAATTCTTAAAACTCGAGCCATCCAAAACTCATAAACTGCAAAGGACATTACATTGCTGAAAAGGGCCAAAGTGTTCAGCATATTTATACAGATCCTAGAACAAATGAATACTATTCTCCTAACTGGTATGCCATGAGATCACTGCATATTAAAATTATTGCCTTTTATAATTCACAAACTACTTGCATTTATTTAGAAACTGAAAAATTTTCAAGATTGATCATTTTACAAAGTGAAGCCACAGCGCAGTACATACAGTATGTATTAAACTAGATCCAATCAGTGTAAAAACTGACTATAAATCCAATTATTTCTAAGGGGGGAAGAAACTGTACTAGGGCAATTTTAAGAAATGGACAAAACATTTTTGTAATTGATAAATTTTAGTCACAAAGATCGCTGACTGGCTTCAAGAGAAAACCATGTACTGTAAAGTGGTGCCTGTTCTAAAAAAAACTATTAAAGTTTTTGTATTATCAAGCTATAAAGTTCAGCATTACTACTTGAACGGGTTACTGCCTTCCTATTTTTATTAAATTGTCAACTTAGTTAAATTTGTTAACAAAATTCGGGTTAGGCATAAAATAAATGTAATCCCTTACATAATTTCCTGTCAAGTGAAATTAGTAAGCAAATTCTTTACTATAGTATTTGGTTTACTTTTCTGCTTCACAATTCTAGTTTTTTACAAAAAGCATTAACTTTATGATTTTGAGTTGAGGGTTCTAGGTGTTTAATTTCTGAAATATATGGACTAATTAGCTCAATTTTATCACATATTAATGTGAAACTTTGTTTAATTTTGCTCTTCGAGAAAAAGGTCAAATTCATCTCTTAATTCACAGACAATTTGCTAAAATGTCTATTGTAACAATCATCTTGCATTAAAATAAAATAGTAATGCTGATTGTACTGAACCTATATTATTGAAAAACATATTTTACGGGCTCTCATTTTTATACAGAGTGAGGCAGCCAAGTTTCTCTCTTTCAGATAGTTCAAAAATTTTGTTTAATAAACAGAAAATCAAATTATTATAAAATATAAAAGTACATATATAAAAACTTGTCTTTAAGCAATGAATAATTAATTTTTTGAAAATAATATTTGGCAAATGACAATCAATGTCTTCCAAATATGTAGACAATCATGTACAGAAATATTTACTATCTCATTACAGTACTATTGGTCTGATAGTAAGAACTTCTTCCTCATCCACATTTTCAACTGTTATATTGATGGTGTGTGAATATTGTAAGCCTTTAATTTTAAAGTTGCTTGTTATAATCATCTTTAATTCACTGATTGAACTATCAATGGGGGCTTTTCTTCAGAAACACAACGATTGTTTCAAAACGCATCAGCAAGTAAACGCCTATAGTTTAATGTTAGATGGGCACTCAAAAAGTAGTCCAACTGGAGACCAGCAAACATCCCCATTACTAATATTTATTGGATCATGTTGAAACAAATACAGGCTGATAATTCTGATTGAAGAAATTGCCAAACACAGTCATTAAGATCAGCAGTTCCCAACCTGTGGTACGCGTACTCCCAGGGGTACATAGAAGCCTGTGGGATGGTACACGAAATTCATACCAGTGACATAGGACATCAATATTTCACGCTTAAGATTTGAAACAAATACAAGGGTACAATAATATTTGTCAAGATGGTTGATGTGTTGTTGATCAGAAACTTGTAGAGCTTATATGTTTGTATGCGACTGAAAGTACAGGATAGAATAGTGATGCAAAACATCTATTCCAAATTTAGGTGAATAATACAAATAAAAGAATGGGTCTATGATTTGATGATAGGAAACTTTCAGGGACCATCTGTCGTGTTGTCTACACAAAAATATCA
Organism: Prosapia bicincta; assembly: GCA_036971475.1. Lineage (NCBI taxonomy): Eukaryota > Metazoa > Arthropoda > Insecta > Hemiptera > Cercopidae > Prosapia > Prosapia bicincta. The sequence goes on along the minus strand of JBAIZL010000001.1, from coordinate 54,468,895 downwards.
TATACCGGTTGCCCACGCTCCACCCATTACTTACAAGGCAATCAGGCAAGCACTCTTTGTCTTAACCACATCGAGGGATAGGGGGTTCTTTTCGTTGGAAAAAACTTTTTTAGGGGTACGTAAAATGAAAAAGGTTGGGAGCCACTGATTTAGATAAATGAAGTAACTGTTTATAAAGTATGTTATGGTTTCTGGGAACCTATAGTGAAAATTCTGCTCATTGACACAACCAGTACAATGGAAATGAACACCTCACTTATCTACTCCTTATCAATAAGTTGTGAATCCTCATTAAAAGGATCCTGAACAACGTAATCACAAGGGTTCAAAAACTGCACTAATTGAATTTTGTAAGATTTTAGGTGTAGGTCATAAAGCAAAAATTATTCTAGAGAATAATAAAGTCCTAGAGAAACACTGTGGTGCAAACCAAATCTTTAAAGGCTTCTTCATACCACAGTTTCTACATTCACGGTGTCAAAACAATCCTTGCTTAACCTTTTTTTTAATTGGTTGTCTTGTTTCACCAAGATTTTGATCCAATTCTCAATGTATTCTGTCTAGTACAGAAGGTCAAAGGGTGAGATTAAAATGTCAGCAGAATACTCATTGCATGACTACATAATTTTCACCACGTAGGTCAAACATTCTTGTAGCAAAACCTCATTCAGCATACCTACCACACTTTCACTAGTGTAGAGCATGAATGTCAATGCCTCACCAAAACCTTGCATTTATACATCACCACCAATCTATTTTTTGTAAAATATCCTGCTATTTTGAAATCAGTGCCGTTTTTACAATTGCTGACGCCTCGGGAGGACATAAAAAATGAGACCCTTAATCATAGGTACTCTATGTCTCATATATATATTAGAGTACCAGAAATCAAGAAAAAATACTTATTTTAGACACAAATAGCAAGGTTTCTAGCATTTAAATATATATAAATGAAAACTCTGTAAAAAAGTAGTTAAACTTTAAGATATAAAGACAACTAAAAATGCAATATACATTTTACAATGTAGGCCTTTTTGAGGCAAGGCCGCTGGCAAGACTCCCGTTATACCTATATGTAAAAACGGCATATCTTTTATATCACTGCCTGTAGGAGGGTTTTTTTTTAAATTGTTAATGCTATTTACCTTGTGGAATAGTAAACATTACTGTTTCTAAGAACCTAATCTACCCTGGCCTGATACTTTGTAGCAATATTCTGATGTAGTATAACATCAAGCTCTCTTTCATAAAAAAAATTAATTTTAAAAGTTTTGTATAGATTGTGAAGAAGTTATTTTGCCTTTTTACAAAATTTTAAAAATTTGGAGGCATTGCCATAAAGTTTCTTCACTTTTCCCATGTTCTTAATTACTTTATGCTTCTCCGGGTATAATTTGTTTGCCAATATTAATTATGTGTAGAAATTAAATAATTGCCATCCTTTAGTTGTATTACATTATATCCTTTATTTCATTATCACCATCTAAATGTTCTGTAACTTAGTTTTATCATGTACAATATCTCTTAGTATTGACATATTTTTTAACCTTTGTCACATAAAGGACTTAATATGTTAATTGATGAAAATCGTTAGTAATTATTTCTATAAATATCCTTATTTATGAAGTGTGTGTGTGGTTTATATATATATACACATAAAGTCAAGAGAGCACCCTAATTCAACTGTCAATGTAATTGTACAACTGAACATAAGAGAGCTCTATAATTAAATGTTTTGATTAGTGTAATGAATCAAAAAGTTATAATTCTACTCCACAAACTTTACTAAAATAATTATTAAATAAGTTATTCATAAACATAGATAATATATTTCAGGTTACAGAAATTTTAGCTGTCATGATGACAGTGTCAAACAAATCAAATTATTAACAATAAAGTAATCAATGTTATTGAAAATAATAAAATCACAAACCTGGATATTAGAGATATGAGCAACAACGATGAATATACACACAATAAAGTTTTCTTCATTGTACTTTCACAAAGGATATGTCAAACAAAATTACGGTACATTTCTAAAAGTGTAATGTTTGGTTATCTTTAGCATGAAAACTGGCGTATAATGTTATTTTTAAAAAAATATTTTAAAGGATTGTCAATGCTTTATATTTTACAACACATACTGAGCTAAAGCAAACATTTTGTTTAAACAATTTCACGTGTAAAAAATTACTAAACATTTTAAAATTAATACTTGCACGTACATTCAACCGAAATCACATTTCCCCAAAACCCCCACTAGAATCCTGCATCAGAATAACTAAATAACTACTAATAACTGACACATTTTCGTCATTCCTCTGTCCACTCAGTGTTGCATAAAATGGAATGAAGATAATTATCAAATTTCCCTACTTTGTAAACACAACAAAATTTATTGTTATTTATAAATGTACTATACACCTGCTGCGCTTTAATTGATATTTTTGTAAATATCAAAAATGTCTCCGTATGAACAATATTTGTGTTACTGTACTAGGTGTTAATGAGTTTTTATGTGTAAGGGATATCAATTACTTTACTGCTTCATATTTAATTACTGTATATTTAGAAATCATATCCCATTACGACTGTTTGATAAATTGTAGTACTAATCTACAAAAAATGTAGTTTGAACTTTATTCCATTTTCACTTATGTTTGATATATCTTCACAATAAATGTTCAAACGTTTTAGTGGAAACATTCTCTACTCTCTTTAACACTTGGGTATAATTAAAATGTCCTCATTTTAATATATATCTTCTATGCGTTATTTTCAACCTAGAAATGTTGTGTATATAAATATATTCTTAGATTTTGATATCCGTAGCGTTCGGTGATATTGCAATGTAAATCTAATATAAGTATTTGTTGATTCCATTTTCGCGTGAGCTACTAGTAATCACTAAACACTTTTAAATGTTTTAAATTTGCCTATAATAGCACTTACTTTGCTTGTTGAGGACGGTCGTTTCGGGAGATGTGTCCCTTTGTCAACTCAGACCGTAACTCAGGTAGTTACTCTCTGAGTTACGGTCTGAGTTGACAAAGGGACACATCTCCCGAAACGGCCGTCCTCAACAAGCAAAGTAAGTGCTACTATAGGCAAGTTTAAAACATTTAAAAGTGTTTAATAATATAAGTGTATATGTACTTGGTATTATATATTAAAAAATAACATCCTTGATTATAACAACCTTAATAATAATGACCGAATGCTATAACATACATTTTATTTTAAGTTTATATATAGGACTTTTCCGTTTTTCACTATTTTACTGTAATTTTGTTATATTTTAAACATTAACTTAGTTTAATCAAAACTTCAACTGCTGTTTCAAAAATGATATAATAATTTTGTAAGTACACTGATACGATTCACAACACCCACTCAAATATAGTTTCAAGATAATTCATATAGTGCTGACAATTACCCTTATTTACAGGAACTTAATTTTTTAATACACAAAATAATTAGGCCTACAGTCTGTACTAACCGTATAAACATTTGTTACAGTTGGGCTTATAATATTAGCAGTTGGTACTCTTGTCTAGCTAATCTTTCAAAAATTGAACACAGCTAAAGCACTGATCAGCTGGTTTGTGCAAACTTGCTCTGACGTATTTGTAAATACTTACTTGTTATAAACTGTTGATTTTAGACTTCATTGAGATAGTAATGTTTAGTGTCTACTGCTTTCTTACCTAGTCTAAGCTGTCGTAAAGATGGTTCAATTCCACAATTGTAATTTTGAAGTCAAGTGATTATTTTTAATGAAAGTTAATGCAATGTTGTTTAATAATATATTTACAATAAATTTTGGATACTGGAAGAAATCGGATCTATTATTTGTAGGATATTTTCAATAATTAAATAGTTATGAATTGTAATAGTTATTTCAAGTTGTTATTCAACCAAGTGTATTCAAAACATCAACATTTTTTAATTACAGTGAAAAAGGAATAATTTAACACTCTGTACAGATGTCAAGAACATCAGAAATTAAAAAGCTTAGTCAAATTTCTGTCCACGAAGACAATGAAAATAAACCTGAATCAAATACCTTGGCAATGCAAGAAATGTATCTTCCTTCAGTCAATAATGAAGTCGAAAGTGAAACGAACAATCCAGCACAGGAAAAAGGAAACTTTTTGCAGGTTAATACAAAGGTATAATATTTTTAAACTTTTATAAAGAATTACTTTCACATGAAATATTGAACCTAATTTTACTTCTTGTTCCCTTTATCATCTATTTCATTAAAAATAGACATATTACAATTATATATATGGTAATTGTTCAGATTCCTAAAATATATTTATATAGGTTAAAATTTACATTTCTGAACCGGCTCCATATTTGCATGTGTCGCATTATGATTTTTTATCAATTTAAAGTTGGGTAAAAAATTCATTGCCGAAGTACCAGTTGTGAATGGGCTGCCTGCCTCGTGGAGTAATACACTGTTGTCAGAAATGTAGTGACGTCATGTAACACCTCTACACTTACATACTGTGTACCATTACGTTTTGGCATAATTTTAGTGAATTTGTACCTTGGATATATATATATAAATATATATATATATATATATATATATATATATATATATATATATATATATTATATGTGTATGTGTATGAAATTGTAATTACAACAACACTATGTATGGTTATCACTTACATTAAAGTGGACACAGGCTTTTTAAAAGTTCAGTATTTTTTCAAGTATTCAACTATCGAATTATTAGAGAGGTGAGGGATATGAACTTGACTGTAAAAACAGAATAGTACAGTAAAAATAGAATTATCTTTTTACATTATTTTACAATACCCTTTCTCATACATGAAATATCTATAAGAATTGCCACAGTTCAACAAATGGAAGAACTCCAGATTTTCTCAAAGCCAGCTCACAAAAAAATAGGAAGTAAAATTTCTGGTTCTGTGCATTAATTTTGTGTGATACGTACATAAAATGGAAAAGGCAGAAAGTACTTGATATAATTTGTTTGCCCTGTATCTACCCATCATAATTAATGCCTTTGTAGTCCCATTAAATATAAGTCCCCTTATAGCTAAAAATAGTAACACTATCTTGTTATATTTTAATGACCCTCGTCTAGATTTTGGTTTTATAATTTTTAAAGTTGATTTAGATTATGATTTTTAAAATATTTTCAAATGCTGATAAATTTATTGTTATATAAAAATGATGTAAAAATAAAATTTGCAGTTGTTGGATTGTAGATCTTGAGCTTTTTTTTTATTAGTTCACAAAAAAACTCTATTTACAGATATTTCTAGCTGATGTTTTGCACTCGGCCTGTGAATTGTTCCATTCTATGAGACAGACTAAAATAATAAAATGTTAATTGCAGTATTTATACACATGTCATTACTTTTAGAATAAACGAGATAAAAATATAAATTAAAATTCAGCCAACATAACTATAGAGAAATTGCACTTTAGATTAAGAATGTTTAATCTTGGCAAACGAAGCTACTTGCTCTGTGCCCACCATATCTGTATTTAGTTTTGACTAAAGTCTTTTTTAAAAATCTACATATCATTCAATCGTCTTGAAGTATCCATTTTTAAATTTAATCACTATGATCCTGATTAGTGTTATTCTCTTTCTAATCAAAAATTTTGTTATCCTATATTAATTTTCAGGAATACATATTCCAAAAAAAAAAAAATAATAAATAAAGGTAATTTAAAGTATTTGAATTTAATATATGCATCACCAATAGTACACAAACAAATATAAACTTGTTGATATAAAATGTCCTAAGGAACATAGAAAAAATAATAAAATTTGTTGATGACACCTCAAATATTCAAAATTTACAGTAAGGACCAAGTACACAAATTAATTTTATATTTGTTGATTCCATCTGGATGTGAGCTACTAGTTTTCACTATACTGACAATGAAGTAAAGTGAGGTGAATAATTCATCGTGAGGTAAATCATTTCACTTTACATAATAAACACATATACAAAACTTTATGACAAACACAAAGATTCATAAATTCAAGGTTTCTTAAACACAAACTTTATAGAATCTAGTTTATAAAACAAAGAGTTTTGTTATCTGCATATAATAGCGCTTACAAAACCCAGGTTGTGATAAATTTTGTTATAAAAACAACAAAATAATATGTCCTAACATAAACTACCCAGTTGTCAAATTGAAATGTCCTCCATCATAGTTTATAGTTATACATTACTACACTACATTCCACAAAAAGCATGTCATCTTTCACTTCATAGATCAATGGGTTTCTTAATTTTTATTAAACTTTTTTCCTTGAAAAAACAAAATTTTATAATCGAATATTTTGTAGCTACATTGTGATGTATTACATTTTTGCTTGTTTTTGTAAAGAAACCTGAATTTTCTGTTCACAACCTGATGGCCTACCCATGGGAAGTCCTATCAGTAGTGTCATAAATGAAAATTTTCTACAACATATAGAAAACACCAAGATACTCACAAACAATACACAGGCACACAAAATCATTTACTGGCACAGATACGTCAATGATATCATAACACTATACAGAGGCAACTCCCGTCAATGCGAAAAACTCCTTACCTACACTAATAAAATGCACCCAAAATTCCACTTCACTTCAGAAATTGAAACCAACCAATCAATAAACTTCCTGGACCTAACCATAACTAAAAGCCACACACAAAAACACAGCTTCAACATTTACAGGAAACCCATAACAACAGACACACTTATCCACAAAACCTCAAACCACCCTATCCAACACAAACACTGTCTTCAGATCCATGCTCCATAGACTTAAAGAAGTCCCAATGACCACAGAAAACATAAACAAAGAACTAGACACAATTAAATATTTAGCATACACAAATGGATACATCACAATAATACAGTGGTCTTCAATTACATTTAGTCAGGGTCCGTTTTGGATTTTCTAGAGTCCGGACTTTAGAATATATATATATATATATATATATATATATATATATATATATATATATATATATATATATTTAGGTTAGTTTTGGTTGGTAAGATTTCTGTGATTACAATTATTTTATTTGATTCTCTCATATTTCTTTTTGTGTTTTCTCTTCGATTGACAAAGACCACTGTGTGGTTGAAATATATCATTGTTTAAGTGCTTTTATGTGTTTCTATTTCAAGACTACAGAGTGGACTCTTACCAAGGTAAGTCTGTCAGTCTCCTAGTCCAAAAAATCTAAATCTATATATATATATATGTATTCATGGGGTAAAGAACTTAAACACATTTGAACAAAGAAGTAAAGTAATTTGTTTATATTTAGACTCAAAAGATACTACAATAAGAGAACAATATATCTTGAAACTTATATAAAATACATTTTAGTGAGAAAAATGACATTTTTTAGTTTGAACAACTTCCTTGAAGTTTGGAGTTGAGGTTGTACAACTAATTCTAAGCAAGTTGTTAAGATGATTATCTGTCAGACGTGATCTAAAACGATTTTTAATAAAGTTCATTTTTGAAATCGCTGACACACACAGATACGTTGAGCCAAACATTGTGTACAACTTAATTGCCAATTTTCTCATCTCCGGGTATCTCTCAGGGCTAACATACCTAATCCAAAACTGATCGCAAGGAATATCTTTGGGGACTTGACTAAATTTGTCCTTCAAAATGATGTCTTCTTGAAAGTCGTCCATCTCCATTTGCAAGGCCTTATTTGAGTAGAAAATCTTCGCTGCTTAACTTATCCATTCACCATTTGGTTTTAAAGAAAAGCATTTGTTAAGGACTTGCATAACATTTCCTATTTTCCCAAAATCAGAAAACCTAGTTTCAAACTCAAGTTTCAAATCTTTCAAAAAATTTTCAAATGGTTTGATATCAATACCATCAGTTTTGTCACAAATAGATTTTAGGTTAGGAAAGTGCAATCGTTCATCAGAGATATCTTCACACCAGATACCAATTTTGTTTGAAAAAACTCCTAACTTCCGTGTAAAGTTCACACACAAGCAGACCTTTCCCTTTTAGCTTTAAGTTAAAGAGATTCAAATGTCGGAAGATATCTGTTAGAAAGGCAATTGTAGCTACATTCAGTTCTGTGTCAAGTAGGAAGCCTAAGTATTCACTTGCGATGTCTTCTTTGCACTCAGACAGAAACACTTTAGTATCGTTAATAACTGCAAAAAACCGTTGAAGAACCAAACCCTTGCTCAACCACCGAACATTGTTATGAAGAAGCAAGTCTTCAAACTGTACATTAGTTTCCTGAAGGAGAGCTTTGAACTCACGGTGGCGTAAAGAAGACTTTGAACGAATGAAGTTGATGATCTTAATCACAACCTGCATTTTACATTCAAGAGAAGGGCTCAGTTTGCAGCACAAAACAGTTTGATGAATGATGCAATGGTAGAATAGCAGATTTTCATTGAATTTAGCGTCACTTTTTATATGACCAACCAAACCTTTGTTTTTACCAGTCATTGCACGAGATCAAAACTAGCATTTTCAAAAAACTCCGTTAAAACTTTGTGCAAGTCTTCTGCACGGGTTTGACCTTCCATTGGTATGATAGTTAAAAGTTCTTCAATGAACTGGTCTTTAGCTTTATCTAAAAATCTTACAAAAACTACTAGCTGGGCCATATCAGTGATGTTGCATGACTCATCTATGGCCAATGAATAACTGTCTGTAGCTGCTAAAACCTGCTTTAACATTTTATTATTTTCATCTGCTAAAATCTCTATATTTCTAGTAGTTGTAGCTGCTGAAAGAGGAATACGACTAATAGTGTCAACAACGTCCTGTTTGGTGTCAAATAATGCACTCCCTGCCGCTAACATACATTCTTTAACTATTTCTCCATCACTAAGAGGTTTCATATGTTTAGCGAGAGTCCAAGAAATGCGCAAGGACGCTTCTGCACATTTTTCCTGCACTGTCGTAGATCGATTCATTATTTGAGTGGAAGTTGAATAACTGGCACATAAGGAATCAACTTTTGACTTGCGTAAATAGCTGCCAATTGGAAATTTTTCATCAAAAAACTTGTGTTTTGTCTCAAAGTGACGCTTGACGTTCGCACTTTTGACAACAGATACAGTCTGCTGACATATTAAACATACAGGTACGGCACCAGCGCGATTTGGGAGTATAAACAAATATTTATCAGTCCATTCTGATAGGAATTGTCTATTTTCGCTGTCAACTTTTCTTTTCTTACCTTCCATAGTAGCTGTTGACAAACTTAAACAACTCACTTTAAAAACTTACAACACACCTGACAAAACGTTAAACACAATAAATGCAGACAACGGCACTGAAATAATGTCCACTATGTACTAGCAGCAGATTGCTCAAGAGTGACAATGACACCGATGTCCGACACCGATAGTAAGAGACTGTCGCTAGACCAGACCGTCTGGGTAAGTAAGGGGACCCATAAGTAACGGGAATTACGCTGTGGTGGGGAGGGAGAGTGGGGGAATCTATTGTTTGACCACGTGTCCCTTGGTGTCATGCCTCCTGCGTCAGTGTGCAAAGTTGTGTCGTTGTCAGACAACTCAAATATTTGGAGCGGGCCGTTCAAAACAACCTGTCCCGCGGGCCGCCATTTGAAGACCTCTGCAATAATAGACAAACTATGGTACAAAATACAAAAAAACACTAAAATTAACACTACAGACAGGGAAAACAAATACATCACATTACCATACATAAACAAAACAACAAACAAAATAGCCCGCAAATTTCCAAAAATAGGATACAAAATAGCATACAAAACTAATAACAAGTTACAATACAAAATACAACACGACACCAACAACAAAGATAAACTATAAGCACTGGCGTATACAAACTGAACTGCGATGAATGTAATCAATTCTACATTGGACAAACAGGTCGCAGCTTTAAACAAAGAGTCGAGGAACACAAATAGAACACCAACTCAACATTTTACAATCACATAAAAGAAACAGGACACAGATACACAGACATTTACCATAACCTAGAAATCCTACACATCAACAAAAAAGGACCACATCTCAACACACTAAAACAATATAAAATTTACAGACACACAAAACAACAAAGTACAAACATATTAAACGAACAAACACAATACAAATCACACATACTCTTTGATACTATCGAAACCTACCTTTAAAACCGTCACCGCTTGACCCAACATCTCCAAGCAGAAGACACTGATTATGATCACCACATAGCGATCAAAAATGTTCTGTCTCAGTAAGTTTTAACAAATTTACAAAATTTAAAGTTCGGACAGTCATAAACTATTGTTTAAGTAATTAATAATTTGTAAAGTGTTGTGTGTGTTCAAGAAACCTTGATTTTTACATAGTTTGTGTTTGTTGTACAGTCGGGTTAAATGTGTAGTTAAATAAACGATAATTAATTTGTAGGGTGTCAGCACCAAGTTTTATTATTTGTTTGTTTGTTCCAGAAAACTTTCTACATGGGAAGGTACAATTTTTTATTGCAATATTAATGATGTATGAGATCAACATAAGTCCCAATGATGTATGTGACCCAAAAAAAGTCTTACAAAACTAAAGGTTACTCTGTTGTTTTTTAAATGGGGGTTAATTAATGTTACTGTGTTTGAAGATTATAAGCAAAGTATTCATTTATAAATTTACTCCATTTTAAACGAACACAGAGTACTCTTATAAAATAAAATCCTATTCTTTCAAAATACAATGTATATTCAGTGTACTACAATTTACTGAACCTTCCTTTTTGTATTTAGTTGTTCCCTAATTTATCAGATTTGATCAGTATTTCAATTACTGTCAATTGGTTTTATTGATTTCACTAAAAAACACTTTTTTCGTGCACCAAATTTCACAGATTTGGACTAATTATGCTGAGTGATATTTCCAGTCCTTTATGACTGTCCTTCACAAAAGTTTTGTCAGTGATTTGTAACATCGAATAATGCACTGACCTAGTGCGAAACACGTCTGCTGAAACATATCAGTAAGTAGGGTTTTTTTTGCCAAGGGATACAAAAAGGGATAAGAAAAACTTCAAAATGTACAACATAAAAACTGCAAATATTTTTTACTTAAAGATGTTAACCTATACACTTGTAAATATTTACAATGTTTAGTCAAAACTAGTAGCTCACATGAAGATGGAATCAATAAATATGATGTTAACCTATATTACAATACACAAAAAACTTGTCTCTAGGACTTAATTTTGATGTTAGAAGAAGCAAACTATTTTGGGATATTTATTTCTTATCAATTTAAGGTGAAAATAATTTCTAAGTTTTAATGGAAAAACAATATTTGGCGGTTGTAAGAAAATTTAAGGGCAATTATATTAAAGAGTATATGAGAATTGTACGGTAATTGGGTGTTAAGTACAAATATTTGCACAATTTTTTCATATCAGAGATTGTCAACTCATTAATATTAAACTCATGGGCAAGATTGGAAGAAGTTTCTCCCTTGTTAAGATATAAGATGGTGCACTTGTCACTCAAAGACAATGTTTTATGTTTTCTTTTTTCACTCATTTTAACACCTACTGAACACTTGAAAAACAAAAATAAGACTAAATTCACTGTTAGGTAGCTCACTTTACTTATTGAGTATAGGGGGATTCATCTGAAAACTACAAAAGAAAACAACAGAAAACAATCCCAGGAAATCCAATAGCACAGCTGTATGTTTTTTATAGAACTATTTTCTATTTCTCTTTCGATTCATAGAACTCCTTTCTTCCTCTGTCTCTCCACTAATCTCAGGCACTAAGGCTTTTATACATAACATAGCCTTTTCGCCTGTTCTAATTACTGGAGTGTTCGGAGTATTGAAGTTTGGATTGCCGAAATTCCACTGTATGTATCAGCCATGTCTGTAAGTAATGTTTTTGATAAGTTAACTAGAAGTTTGATCTTATTTTTTTTGTTACAAATTGTCTACTTTCTTTGTCAATTTCCAAGAATCAAGATAATATTTGTCTATTTATGCACAAGCATTAAAATTGGGACCAAAGACTATAACAAACTAATAATTTAGAAGAAAAATGCATATGTATTAAAATCTTAAATACATAATACAACAAAAAATTGTATTATATACATACATATTGCAAATAAGCAAGTTAAAAGAAGTTATTTTGACATGGAAGACTTCATAAAATCTAATAAGTTAGTATGAAGAATCGAAAATTTTTTCTTCCCACACAGAATTTCCTCGTAACTCGCTAATAGTTTTTGTTTTGTGGCAAAAATACACTCATCGTTGGAGTCTATGTTTTCCAAAACTTGTAGGCTTTGCTCAGTTAAACTAATAGGTTTTTGTCAAGTTGCTAACAGTTATTCATGTTCTATGTCAACTGGGTCTAAACAACTGCGTTTTTTAGGTCTTGCTCTTGCATTTCTGTGAGCTCATCAATTAATTGCCAGCTGCTGGTTGTGTAAATCCAGCAGTTCTTGAACGTCGTCACTACCCACTTCAAAATTGAGTTGTCTGGCAAAACTGACAACTTCTTCAATCATATCAGCAATTTCATCAGACTCTGGCACAGATTCAGCTTAAGTTTAAGTGGCAAAAAAAATAGATACCATTTTCCAAACGCAATTCTAAGTTTTTTGTGAAATTTCATTCAAAGACTGCCCAATGATTCTCAAAGCACCTAAAACTTTGAACTGTTTCCAAAAATCTTTAACAGAGAGCTTGTTGTTCAGTCTCATAGCTTTATGCAGATGCGCAAATGATCATCTTGTGTAATGAGTTTTAAATGTTTTGATGACTCTCTGATCCATCGGTTGAAGCAAATTATTTGTGTTTGGTGGCAAAAATATCACTATCACAATTAGTTAAAGTAGTAGGAGCATAGCCAGGTGCATTGTCAATTAATAGGAATCACTTTAAAAGGAATTTGTTTAGACCGATAGTAACGTTGGTTTAGAGGTATGAAATGATGACCAAACCTCTCCTCAAAAAAAGCTGTCACTGAAGCCTTCCGATTCGACTTCCAAATCACGGCAAGCTAGCTTTAGAAATACTTTTTAATACCCTTGGGTTTCCTGAGCGATTAACTATGAAAGATTGCAACTTACAGTCAACAGCTGTATTTGAGCCAAATATCACTGTCAATCGGTCTTTGGCAGCCTTAATACCTGAAAATATTCTCTCTTTATGCGCTATAAAAGTTTAGTATTACTGTACTTTAAAGAAAAAACTATTTGCTACTAATAAAATATATAAATTTCAACTGAATGTAGATTGAAGGTTCTATGCTTTTATTTTAGCTTAGAATATTGAAATAATATTACAAATAGGCTATGATCTTAGCAGGTATAATATGATTTGTTTGTGTGTCTCTCCATTCTCAATTTTTTTAAAAATGACAATACCTTATGCACTAAAATTGTGGATACGTAATAACAACATTAGTATGTGCAACAAAAATAGAAAACATTTTTGTCTTTCCATACCTATCAAGATTTGGTTCACTGCTACATTTAATAATTGATCTTGGACAATTCATTAATATATACTGTTACACAATTTGTGTAGAATCTATAGTTTTTAAAACAAATGTTCATTTAAAGTAAATTTGTAAATGAAAAATTTAAAACCTTTTGAAATATTCTGTAACTTTAAAATGTACACTGAAAAACATATTTTTCTGTCTTGTGATAGCTCAAGTTAATATTGAATTTTGTCTACTGCTGAGATAATGGCTTTATTATGCTCATCTTAAAAAACGAAAATACAAATATATTAATACTGTATTAAACTATAACTAATAAAAGTTTGTATATATATATGAAACTTCACCAATACATCCAGAATTAACCTATAGCTAAAAATAATTTTTGTATTTAACTAGACCTTTGCTAGTACATCAAATAATAAACAATAATTAGTAAATGGTTTTGTATATAATTGACACTTGCTTAATGTTAATACATTAAAATTGTTTGTAAACAATAATGCTGTAAATTTCTGTTGGCTCTTTCTAACCTATTGTTATTATATCAAATTTGAAACAGCTGATTGCTTAAATTATCCTTCAATTCTTGATTACTTATAGTCCCTATCTATGGGATGGTCGCTGTTCTGTAACTTGTACTTTCTTATTTGTATTTAAAAATAATCTAAACTTTTTTTTTAATTTCTGGAAATTCTATTCGCTTGATTTTCTCTTTTGACTGACATGCCTTTTTAGTGTGAGAAGAGAACTGGCTTTCCATTGGGAATTCTGTATTTTAGTCTCAGGGTCATATCCATAGACTTAACTTTCATCTCCAGTTACAATTTTGGCCATGAAGTCCGGAACTGCTTGAAGACGATCCTTCAACTTTGTGCAGACTGGTACACGGTATTCCTTCTGTCGTTATCCAAAAGTCTAGGATCAAATTTTGCTCTCACTCGTCTCATTTGCAAATTATCGGTTAAAATGCTTTGAATGGAATTGAACGAGATGTTAAGATCTTCCAATAGCTCTTGAATAGTCATTTGCCTCTTTGAACGAACAATTGTTTTACTTCTTGCACATTTTTGTCTGTTTTTGAGGTTAATGGATGTCCTGAAAGCTGCTTGTTTTCAACCAACTCATTTCCTCTTTTAAATCGATCTTACCACTTTTACACAGTCTTCAGAGTTACCTCATTATTGCTATACACAGATATCGAATTATTGGTTGGGGACTTGCTTATGAAATGCCTTTTTACCCATTAAAGTACTTTTTCAAGAATGTTGATAAAAAATTGAAAGCATATACAGCCACATTAAACTTGAATAAGCTATCAAATAAAATAAAATATAATCAGGAATTTGTAGTGACGATAGGGTGACTGAAAAATTTATATAATAAAACAATTTGATTTCATTCAGTTTTAAGAATATCTAGTTTTTAAGTTTAGTTTTAAAATTATTTTTGGAAATAATATTGGGCTTATGAATAGTTAATTTATTACATCTTATTGGAAACAATCTATACTAGTTAAATAAATGAATGGTCTATTTCTATCACGCCCTCGTTCGATTATTTATTTATTACGGTTGTATAACATGTTTCTCAGATCAACCTATATCTCTGACAAACACTTGATTTAGTGAGCTACTCTGCTCCAATACTTGCTATGGGTTCTTTCAAATTAACCTCTTTCCTTAATCTACAAGTTGATTCAAAAGTATCAAGTTTACAATGAAGTTAGATGCTTTAAATTTCATTCATTAATGGTGAACCAAAACGTGACATTTAAGGTAGTTTTCCAAAACTTCTTTAAAGATCATTGCATGCCAATGATTATTGCGCTGTATTGGCATACAATTGGATGTTTAACTACATATTACATTAAAATGTTCTTTGTGATATCGTCCTCCATGTATAAAAAAATTCCATATATTGACTTCTTCTTTACCAGTTATATTATTCAAAATACTCCAGATGTTATTAAGAAAAACATCTGGCGTATGTGCCAGGCATTTTTTTTTAAAATTTAAAGAACCTACCACTATAGAGAGAATAGTTTTTTCTGCGATTGTTTATGACTAATTGTACAAATTACCCTCAGGTTTTAGTGTTTTTACTACAAAACTATTTGACATCTTCAAAGTTTTGAATACGGTTAGGTCTACCTACCTATCTTCTGAACACATATGGACATTAAGCAGATAAAAATGTCTTTTATAAAAGAAAGTAAAGTAGGTGTAGTAAAATATCTATTTCTCTAAACAGAATGAAGAATAGTAAATCACAACAAACAGAGGGAAATAGTGCCCATATATGGAGGTTTTTCATTTGTTCCAACAAAGATAAAGTAGTGGTTGCGAGGTCTTTTATGTTAACTCATTGAATGTGGTTGCTAAATGAGGATTTGTTTCTTGATAAGCTGAATGACATTCATTTTAGTTTTGAACAAATTCTGCAAGTTTTTACTATGTCATAAAATATTTGCCCCTTCTATCATATACCAAAATTGAATATTTTTATTTTCTTATATCACTTACTTACTTTACTGTTTTTATTATTTTGTTGTAAATTAATTTTATTACTAAACACTTTTAAATGTTTTAAACTTGCCTATAGTAGCACTTACTTTGCTTGTCGAGGACGGCCGTTTCGGGAGATGTGTCCCTTTGTCAACTCAGACCGTAATTGATCTCAAGGTTTACCTGGGTTAGGGTGGGGGTGGGATATTTTGGTGGTGTGGGTGCATTTTGTGCGTATTAGGAGTTATGATGTAAAAAAGTGCGTGTGAGTTGTAATGTAATTGTGTATTGAGTATGTGTGTAGAGTGTAGTTTGAAGTGCCTGTATATTTCGTATTGTTCGGTTGTGTAGCGTTGGTTATTTTTGTGTTGTTTATGAAGAATTTGTAGGTTAGATGTTATGTCTATGTAGTCATGTTTTGTGGAGTTGAGATGATCAGCGAAGTTTGATTGGTAGTTATTGTTTTTTAGTGCTTTTATATGTTCTTGGTAACGTGTATAGAATGACCTCCCTGTCTGGCCTATGTAAAAACTGGGGCATGAACTGCAAGATAGTTTGTAAACTCCAGTGGTGTTGTAAATGTTGTTGATTTAATTGTTGGGTTTAAATTGTTTGTTGGGAGTGTTGTGTGTGGAGTAAGCTATTTTGTAGTTGTATTTTCGCAGTGTGTTGGTTAGATTGTGGGTTTTGGATGATCTGTATGGTATTGATAAGTATTTTATGGAATTGTCATCTTGTGTGTTTGTATTTGGGTTATTATATTTATTTTTTAGGCGGTTGTATAATTTGTCAAACATTGTTGGGTTGTATCCATTAGTTTGTGCTATATATTTTATGGTGTTTAACTCCTGGTAGTGTTCATCTTTGTCTAACGGTGTTTTAAGCAGCCGATATATCATGGTGTTGTAAGCAGCTAGTGTATGTCGGTGTGGGTGGTTTGAGGAACTGTGTATGGTCGTATTAGTACTAGTAGGTTTTTGGTATATGTTGAATTTATGTGTTTGTTTGTCTGTTCGTTTAATTGTGAGGTCTAAGAAGTTGAGGGAGTTTTGTTGTTCTGTTTCGATGGTGTATGTTAGTTTTGGGTGTATGGAATTAAGTGCTCTGCGTGTGTTGCCTTTATATAATGTTATGATGTCGTCGAAATATTTGTACCAATAAATTATGTTATCTGAGTATTTATTGTTGTGTAAAATGTGGTTTTGTTCAATATGGTGTATGAATATTTCTGCTAAGATGCTAGCTATGGGGGAGCCCATAGTAGGTAGTCCATCTTTCTGGTTGTAGAATGTGTTATTGTAGGTGAAGTAATTTTGAGATGTGATTAATCTTGTGAGGTGGATGATTTTGTCAATGTGTGTATGTGGTGTATTTGTGTCTATTAGCATGTTTTTGAGGATGTCGATGGTTTCTGGAATGGGAGATGTTTGTATATAGATTTGATATATCAAAAGAGACTAATGTGGAATTGTTTGGGATATTTACGTTTTTAATTTTGTGTATTAGATTTAGGCTATTTTTTATGCTACAATGATTTTTAAATTTTATATGGTTTTGGATAGTTTTGTCGAGGAATCTGGCTAGAAGATGAGAAGGGGCGCTTGTGTGGTTGTTTAGGGGATGTATTGGGATGTCTGTTTTGTGAAGTTTGGGCAGGGCGTTTAGTTTAGGGGCTATTGGCTTTATTTGTTTTAGGTGCTCTTTGATGAGGTGTGGGATTATAAGTTTTGTTTTGTTGATTGCTTCTTTGATTTGAGCGTTGTATTTTGTTGTTGGGTCTTCTTTTAGTGTAATGATGTTGTTATTTTGGATGAAGCTGTGTACTTTTTTGTTGAGGTCACTATTGTTAATAATTACCATTATGTTGCCTTTGTCAGCTTTGGTAATGGTTAAATTTTTAGTTTGACAAAACTATCCGAAACCATATAAAATTTAATAATCATTGTAGCATAAAAAATAACCTAAATCTAATAGACAAAATAAAAAACGTAAATATCTCACACAATTCCAACTTAGTATCTTTTGATATATCAAATCTATATACAAACATCCCCATCCCAAAAACCATCGACATCAAAAACATGCTAATAGTCACAAATACACCACATACACACATTGACGAAATCATCCACCTCACAAGATTAATCACATCTCAAAATTACTTCACCTACAATAACACATTCTACAACCAGAAAGATGGACTACCTACTATGGGCTCCCCCATAGCTAGCATCTTAGCAGAAATATTCATACACCATATTGAACAAAACCACATTTTACACAACAATAAATACTCAGATAACATAATTTATTGGTACAGATATTTCGACGACATCATAACATTATATAAAGGCAACACACGCAGAGCACTTAATTCCATACACCCAAAACTAACATACACCATCGAAACAGAACAACAAAACTCCCTCAACTTCTTAGACCTCACAATTAAACGAACAGACAAACAAACACATAAATTCAACATATACCGAAAACCCACCAGTACTAATATGACCATAAACAGTTCCTCAAACCACCCACACCAACATAAACTAGTTGCTTAGAACAATATGATATGTTGCCTGCTTAAAACACCGTTAGACAAAAATGAGGTTTGAGGAACTGTTTATGGTCATATTAGTACTGGTGGGTTTTCGGTATATGTTGAATTTATGTGTTTGTTTGTCTGTTCGTTTAATTGTGAGGTCTAAGAAGTTGAGGGAGTTTTGTTGTTCTGTTTCGATGGTGTATGTTAGTTTTGGGTGTATGGAATTAAGTGCTCTGCGTGTGTTGGCTTTATATAATGTTATGATGTCGTCGAAATATCTGTACCAATAAATTATGTTATCTGAGTATTTATTGTTGTGTAAAATGTGGTTTTGTTCAATATGGTGTATGAATATTTCTGCTAAGATGCTAGCTATGGGGGAGCCCATAGTAGGTAGTCCATCTTTCTGGTTGTAGAATGTGTTATTGTAGGTGAAGTAATTTTGAGATGTGATTAATCTTGTGAGGTGGATGATTTCGTCAATGTGTGTATGTGGTGTATTTGTGACTATTAGCATGTTTTTGATGTCGATGGTTTTTGGGATGGGGATGTTTGTATATAGATTTGATATATCAAAAGATACTAAGTTGGAATTGTGTGAGATATTTACGTTTTTTATTTTGTCTATTAGATTTAGGTTATTTTTTATGCTACAATGATTATTAAATTTTATATGGTTTCGGATAGTTTTGTCAAACTAAAAATTTAACCATTACCAAAGCTGACAAAGGCAACATAATGGTAATTATTAACAATAGTGACCTCAACAAAAAAGTACACAGCTTCATCCAAAATAACAACATCATTACACTAAAAGAAGACCCAACAACAAAATACAACGCTCAAATCAAAGAAGCAATCAACAAAACAAAACTTATAATCCCACACCTCATCAAAGAGCACCTAAAACAAATAAAGCCAATAGCCCCTAAACTAAACGCCCTGCCCAAACTTCACAAAACAGACATCCCAATACATCCCCTAAACAACCACACAAGCGCCCCTTCTCATCTTCTAGTCAGATTCCTCGACAAAACTATCCAAAACCATATAAAATTTAAAAATCATTGTAGCATAAAAAATAGCCTAAATCTAATACACAAAATAAAAAACGTAAATATCCCAAACAATTCCACATTAGTCTCTTTTGATATATCAAATCTATATACAAACATCTCCCATTCCAGAAACCATCGACATCCTCAAAAACATGCTAATAGACACAAATACACCACATACACACATTGACAAAATCATCCACCTCACAAGATTAATCACATCTCAAAATTACTTCACCTACAATAACACATTCTACAACCAGAAAGATGGACTACCTACTATGGGCTCCCCCATAGCTAGCATCTTAGCAGAAATATTCATACACCATATTGAACAAAACCACATTTTACACAACAATAAATACTCAGATAACATAATTTATTGGTACAAATATTTCGACGACATCATAACATTATATAAAGGCAACACACGCAGAGCACTTAATTCCATACACCCAAAACTAACATACACCATCGAAACAGAACAACAAAACTCCCTCAACTTCTTAGACCTCACAATTAAACGAACAGACAAACAAACACATAAATTCAACATATACCGAAAACCCACCAGTACTAATATGACCATAAACAGTTCCTCAAACCACCCACACCAACATAAACTAGTTGCTTAGAACAATATGATATGTTGCCTGCTTAAAACACCGTTAGACAAAAATGAATACTACCAGGAGTTAAACACCATAAAATATATAGCACATACGAACGGATACAACCCAACAACGATTGACAAATTATACAACTGCCTAAATAATAAACATAATAACCCAAATACAAACACACAAGATGACAATTCCATAAAATACTTATCAATACCATACAGATCATCCAAAACTCACAATCTAACCAACACACTACGAAAATACAACTACAAAATAGCTTACTCCACACACAACACTCTCAACAAACAATTTATACCCAACAACAAAATCAACGACATTTACAACACCATTGGAGTTTACAAACTAACTTGCAGTTCATGACCCAGTTTTAACATAGGCCAGACAGGGAGGTCATTCTACACACGTTACCAAGAACGTTTAAAAGCACTAAAAAACAATAACTACCAATCAAACTTCGCTGATCATCTTAACTCCACAAAATAATACTACATAGACAACATATAACATTTAAGCTATAAATTCTTCATAAACAACACAAAATAACCAACGCTACACAACCGAATAATACGAAATATACAGGCACTTCAAACTACACCCTACACACATACTCAATACACAATTAGATTATAACTCACACGCACTTTTTGACATCATAACTCCTAATACACACAAAATACATCCACACCACCAAAATATCCCACCCACACCCTAACCCACGTAAACCTTGAGATCAATTACGGTCTGAGTTGACAAAGGGACACATCTCCCGAAACGGCCGTCCTCAACGAACAAAGTGCTACTATAGGCAAGTTTAAAACATTTAAAAGTGTTTAGTGATTTCTAGTAGCTCACACGAAGATGCAATCAATAAATGTTAATTTTATTTTTTGTTTGTTTTAATGAACTTGTCTATAATTGTTTTTCTAATTTTAATTAACTTCGTATTTTTTTCATTTTATTTTTAATTCTGTGTTTAAATATTTATTATATGCAATAAAAACCTTCACTTGGTTTTCATCAAAACAATAAAATACATCTTGAATTTTTTACTCCATTACTTTCGATGAAATCTAAGTAATCACTTTTATATTTCATGACCATCCGAACTTTAAGAACGGATTAAAGTTCAAATAGTCATAAACTAAAATGTAACATTGATTAATAAAATACAATATACTGTATATTACAAAATTATTATTATATTTAGTTGTTATAATTATGTAACTAAGTATTATATTTGTTTCTACATTGTCTTTTTGACCAGGATATCTCAATTTCAGTATGTCATAACTGAAGTTTCAATACTGGTATAAAGCCTGTTATATTTTTATAAGATTAATACCTAGGTCGTAATCATTTTCTGTTTACTTCACATATTGTTTGCTAAATGATAAGATTAGAAAACACAAGAGATAAAAATAACAAATAGGCTTTAAAGCAATATTATCTCAGTACCTAATTTTTATAATCATTGGAATTTTATTATTGGCCTCATATTTTCTTTAGTAAATTTTTATTTTGAATTTTATTTCAACATATGATTTAATCAATACATATATCATAAAAGCAATCCTATGAAATTATGTTTACTTATCAGGTTCTGAAAATGCTAATTACTTCATAAACTATAAGCTCGATGATGGCCAATAGCCTTGTAAATATTGTTTTATTTGTAGAGTAATAAAGCTCGTCTATTTTTTTTTATTTAGTTTCTACTCATATAGTTTTCTTTTGATTAAATATCCAGTTTCTTATCACTATCATATACTCACTTGATAGTGATAATGATAATGTGTAACCAAGTTTGTATACATTTGATATACAATAGGTATATAAATCAATTATACAGTCTTATCATCACTATCAACACAATGATCACTATTAATTTAAGGTTTTCAAATAAAATCTTTTAAAAATAATTTACCAAAAACTCACAGTATCAGAAAATGCAAGATTACTGCAAATAAAAGCCATCTTGACTGATGAAACAGCAAACATTCTAAATAATGGTTTAAAGGAATGGATAGCATAGAAAGGTTGATGAAATATTTGATAGTTTGTGTCAGTCAGATGATCCTGAACAAGAAGGCTTCAAAATATTGTTTCCCATATTTTATGTGCACCATAGGAATATGGCACAAAAACATAGAACAAAGGTTAGGTACCACTTGCCTGGCAAAAATCTGCATACAACTCATTAAAAAAAGAGTACACAAGAGCCTATGATATGTTTTTGAATGTTTGCATTGGTTTTTTGACAGATTTTCACTAACATTTCTTTCTAGTTGAATTTGATCCCCATAAAGTTAATCAAATCTACAAGAGAAACTCTTAATCAAGATTAAGACTTGTGCAAACTTGAAAATTGAGAAAAATTTATTGAACCTTATTTAATAAGTAAGATTTTAACATATTGACTTATACTTTAAGTTTATATACAAAAAGGTTAGCTCTAGAATTTCTTATTTTTGAATGGTTTTATAGTCAAATTTTTTAAATATTTTTTTGATGATGGCAAAAACAATATTCTAACCTTCACTTTGATAATTTAAAATATATTTTAATTTTAAACTGATTTATTCAAGAGAATTATTTTTCATAGGTAGTAAATGAACATAATTCTGGGCCTGATCCAGGAGAAGTTTTGGTAGTTCAAACATCTTCGATGGGCCAATATTCTCTGCAAATAAAGAGTCCAAACATAGCACTTAATAAAAGTTTTACTAGCAATTGTTCTGGTCCAGTCTGTCGCATCTGTCATGAAGGTATGTTTCTAAATTCCGACTTTATCTTTAAAAAAGAGTGTAAACTTTTACTTTTTTATTTGTAAGTATTTATAATAGAAAATATAAGGTTGATTATGATTTGAGTTATTCCTGCATATATTCTAGCAATATCGTTTAACCTCCTATATAAAATTAAATACCAGTTTTTTGAAGAAATATATCCGTGAAATGGTCCTACAATAGGAATAGCGCTGTATACATGATAAATAATTTATTGAATATGCTTTTGTACATTGAAGCTCAATACTATAGTAGTACTATTGTTATATACAATAGTAAGTTTACACCAGTTACAAAAAGTGTTTTAAAAGTAATAATTGAAGTGAAATTTGTTTCAAATATCGATTTTAGTCTTTCTAGTACCTGTATTTTTTTATGTAAACCTAAAACAGCGATTTTTTAAAATTGTGAATTATAATATTAAAAAATTAAATTTTCTTTAATAAATAATATATTTGAATCTATTTGTATATAACTAAAATACAATAGTCTGATGAAAATTGATAATTATTAGATATAGTGCTAACCTGTCCTGTGATTAATAAACAAATCTGGGATTTCCCACCATGTCCAGGCTTGATAAAAAGAGCTGTGCAAAAATGTTGAACTAGAAATAAGCAAATCTTATTGCTTATAAAGCAACTTTATCAAAACTTGATAAAGTTAAATTCACCTTGATCAGTGTACATTTCATTGCATGTATCCACTTCTATGCTTAAGGGAGCATCAAATTAAAAAAAAAAAGAAAAGAAAACCCAGTACTTTTGAATAGGTAAAGCTGTTACAGAAATAAGGTATGTTAAGAATGTTATCAATGAAATTAAGATGGAATTATGGTATACTCATTTGGAAAAGAAGGTTATTTTTGTCATCCTGATACTAGGTTAGAAAATAATATTGATATATTAATAGTATTGACCAACTATTAATTCCAAAAATGTATTATCTGTGGTACAAACTATCTATTTTTATAAAAATATAAGCTCAACATGTTTGTTGAATTTGTATAAATCAGTTTATTAGATTTGTTCTCTACCTAGGTGACTGTGTAGAAGAATTGATCTCACCATGTGATTGCATGGGTTCTATGAGCTTCGTACATATTTGCTGTATAGAAAAGTGGCTTTCAACTTCAAATTCTGATCGATGTGAGGTCTGCAAATTTCAGTTTAAAACTCGTCGTACATGCCGGCCAATAATTGATGTAAGCTGTAATCATTCTTAGTCAATATTTATATCAGGGTTTTGTATAAAATATGAACCATTAAGATAACAGTTTTATATTGCCATCTGTAGGAATGAATTCTATAAAAGATAATGATTTTATTGGTAAATAAAGATAGTGATCCTATAATGTTTTCTGTTGAAAGTTTTTTTATTTAAACCATTAAATTTTTAATAGTGCATGATATTACTAATGTTTAAACCTAGCTAATTTGTTTTGATATAGATAGTTTGAAAAAAATTATTATATTTTTAATTAGAATTGGTTTTTAGTTTAAACAACATAAGGTTATAATATATATATATATATATATATATATATATATATATATATATATATATATATATATATATATATATATATATACACAGTAAACTCCCGATTATCCGTGGGTGGATTAACCGGTTTGCGGATTATCCGGGGTCTGCCATTGTTTTATAAATATCCAATTTTTATTCCAATCATATTCATGTGTTTAAATTTCCAAACGGTATATTACGACATAAATACATATAAGGCTTAATAGAAGTTAAGATGAAGGGAATAGATATGTAAATATGTACATACTAATTTTTACATTGAAAGAGAAGCATCCCGACGCGGGCCAGTGAAATAAAAGGGGCGAGCAGACTACTGTATATAAGAGACAATGACAAAATGCTTGGACGCCCAAAAACTTAATGTGTATCATAAGATTGTAAACAAATGTCAGCTAATCTCGGCTATAAAATAGTCTAGGACGTGACATATGCATTATCTATGTCTGTTATATACATTATCGATCTTTATGGCTTTGTGACACACGTAGCACAAGTAGACACTGTGCGACAAAATGGTTCTCAAGAAACTTAGATCGCACATTAAAGCTAAATCAATGCTCACAAAAAAAAAACAGCCGAAAGTTACAGATTTTTTTTGTTAAAAAGTGAAAGTATTATGTGTAAAGGAAATTACATATGTACATACATACTTACTTTTGACATTTTAAATTATTTTCTGTATTTATTTTGTCCTCTGAAAATTATTTGTTAATTGCATTAACCGGGGTCATTATTTGTGTAACTTATGGTATAATAATCGATTATCAATCGTTTTGCATATTCTTTGTTCATAGCGGATTATTCGGGGAATTCGTTATCCGGCGTTGCCACGGATAATTCGGATAACTATTCCACGGATAATCGGGAGTTTACTGTATATATATAAATATAAATAAATATAATAATTCCTATATAAATTATATATATATATATATATATATATATATATATATATATATATATATATATATATATATATATATATATATATATATATATATATATATAGAAATTTTTGGACTAGATAGGAGACTGACAGACTTACCTAATGGCAATAGTCCAAAACTGCAATCTCTTGGAAATAAATAAATAGACACATACAAAAACTTATCACACTATTGAAATATTTCGATCAAAAATGATCTTTATCAATCAAAAAAGAAAAAAAAGAAAATACTGAAGTGAACCACTGTATATAATATCCAAATGTCACAGATTTATAGTTTATGATATAGTGCTATATGTGATTTGTATAAATATTGATTATTTGAAACTAGATATTAATAGTCTGTCAGAAGGAAGGTAAATAGAGTTGTTAAAAAGGTAGAAGTTAGGGGGAAGGTAAGGAGTTTTATCTGTTGAGGTTAGGAGGCTCTCTAGATTTGGTGTACCATTGATATGATAACACCCATCTTCTCAATTCTGAAGGGTTGCAATCAGGGGGGAGGGCCTTAATTATTTTGGTGGTATAACAATCATTGAAAGATATGATGTTGTGACTAGCAGCGTGTTAAGGGGTTGGCCTGTCTATGTTCATAGTTCCAACGTCATGTCTGTGGTCATTCATTCTGATGCTCAGACTATCTGTGGTAAGGCCTATGTACTATGCCGGGCAAAATTTACATTGCAACTGGTATATTACATTTTTGGATGTACAAGTACGATGACCCTGAATCTTGAAGTCCACATTGGTTGCTAGGCTGTGGAAATGTGTATTGGACATGTCATGCATCTAGGTCTATTGCACGGAAAGGAGCCATGAGGAAGTTTAAGCGGTTTTTCAGTACTTGGATCTGGTAATTTTGGATGTACTAAAATATTTTTCAAATTAAAAGGTTGTCTGAACCAAATATGTGGAGGATTTGAGAAAAGATCTTTGGTGTGGGTGGAAGCTTGAAGCATTTTGAAGCCATCCTTTAATATTTTGTTCAGCTTCTGTAGGCCTGGATGGTAATCTGTAACTAAAGACAATTTGTTGTCTTCCATAGGTGGTCTAGGTTCATCAGATGATTGAGCTAAGCGGATTTGATCCTCAACAAGTTGTTTAGGATATCCTCTTTTTTGGAAAGGTAGTATGGTCTTTCTATTAAAGCCCTCCAATGCTATATCGTTGGAACAATTTCTCTTGCCCCTGATTGCCTGACTGTATGGTATGGACCTTTTTATATTCATAGGGTGGTTGCTATTGAAATGCAGGTATTTCAGATGGTTTGTGGGTTTGATGTGGACACCTGTATAGATATTCCCATCTCTGATTGTTATATCTACATCTAAGAAGGTGATCGTTGCTGAAGATTTCTCCCAGGTGAATTGAAGTATAGAGAATAGTAATAAGCCCTTCAAAAAATTTTCCAGCATTGAGATTCCCTGTGTCCAAATTACGAAGATGTTGTCTATATTAATGTTGTGTATGTATATATATATAATATTGAGAAAATGGTTAATAATAGGTAGGATTAAGGTATAGTCATGAAAGTCTACTGATCTTAGAAATCAAGATAGGATCATCAGCTTACATTTACAGAGTTACACCTCTTAGATAGACTTCAGGATCATAGAGAGATATCTGCTCTCTATACTCACATATAGGAGTAGGATATGTGAAATGTAGGTAAATTTAATGAAAGAACAAAGCTCTCTGAATTAAGGGTGTAGGAGAATCATAGCTAATGTGAGCAGGGTCTCACTCCTGAGTTGAGACCTGCTCTCTAGAAGGTCAGTAAGAGGTGTCTATCTATTAATTGTAATATATTTAAAACAAAATTTATATGATGAAAAAAATGCAAAAAACTAATTATGGGTATCATAAAGTAAAAAATTTATAGGTAATGCTTATGCATATTGGACAGTAATAAACAGGTTTTCATATTTAAAAAAATTTAAACCCTTATATAGCTAGTAGAATATACAATCTCTGATTAATAAATTCAATTTCTTCAAATTAATAAATACATTTTTCTATATTTAATTTACTAGATAGGTAAGCATAAAATTGTATTAGTAAATTGGTTTGAAAATCTCAGACCATTTAGAAAGTTTTTTAAAAAATATATAAAACACTACTTCGCCTATTATGATTGATAATTTATATATAGGATGCGTCAATTGATCCTGCATTTTTGAAAAAAGCTATAAAAATCAAGAGTCACAGATTCCAACATTTTATTTATACAATCTTATTCTACAATAAAAGCATTTAATAAACATACACATTTTGCTCATGGTTTAAAATAACATTTGCCAACTAAGCCAGGTGCGAATGGGAGCTTAGGAGAACGATCCTTATGGTGAATGCTAAGGCCTATTAGAACACTATCTCTGACTTTAAGGTCATTCTTCATTCCTCAGCTTCGTCAACATGCATTAAATGATGAAACCTTATTTCAACAAGATAAAGTGACAAGGTGTATATCCCACATGAGTAACAATGTTTTTCCAAATCGGGTGATTTTCTTGAATGGAGCGATTTCTCGGCCTCCCTGTTCAAATGACCTCACCATGTGTATTTTATTTTGTGGGGTAACTAAAGATTAAAGTTTACAAATAAAGATATTGCAGGGTTGATAAATTCAAGGCAAAAATCAAAAGAATTCCTCTGTGTATTTTCTGTGATATGATGAACTGCTTTGTAAATCGCCTGTGAGAATTCCTTAATCGGAGTAAACATCATTTTGGTGATGTTATTATTCAACTGTGAACAGTATGTATATATTTCTTAAATGTTTTATAACATAGAATAACTTTGTGTATATAAAATGTTGACACTTGGGTCTGTTTAGTTTTACAGCTGTTTCAAATATGCAGAATTGACTATCAAACCCTGTTAAAATTGCCCATGGTTTGATTTAGTAGTGAATGCTCTCCAATGTCAGCCAGAAGATTGGACTTGATCCAGAAATTTGTGTCAAATGTAAAATCAGAGGAATATTGCGTGTCTTTAGAATTACAATTTTGTAGAACCTTAGAAAGTCTAACTCTAATTAGTGTTCGCTCAAAACAGGGTGTAATTAAAATATTGCTTTGTTTAAACCACACTTAGAACTATTTAAAACTATCAGCATATCCAAAATTGTACTGCATTAAAATTCCTAAACAAAAAAATAATCCATTAAAGCCCTCCATTTAATTAAATAACAAATTATCTAACAATATCTGTTTTTCAAAAATCCATTACATTAAAAAAAGATATGATTATAACTGTACCTATGATGTTGAGTTTCAGATTTATAAAACTTTATGGCTATAATTTTGGATCATACTTGTAATTATATGTTATTGATGTAACATTGTTAGTTGTAAAATGTGTAGTGTAGTTTTTATTTAATAATAAACTACAGTCCAATCCCTGTAATCCGAAATAATAAAAGTGCGACCATTTTGGATTACCGAATTTTTCAGATCACCAGAATGTATGCTTACTACGTATATTTACAACGTAAATATGGCTACATATATGTCTTTGTGCTCTTAGTATATATAGGCCAATGTTAAGAGTAGAGTTAGTTAAGTACAGTGCACAGTATAGTACAGTAATAATTGAAAGAAACACCATTTGAAACATGTATTTTTTTAATTGAAACAGGTTTGTATCATGTAAAGTTTTAAACTGAACAATATAACAAATACTTTAACAACACACTTAATAAAACACAAATAAACTTACTACTGTACGCTGAATATAAACACTTCAGTTTTTTATCAAACTTCACTTACAAAAAACAAATCTGAAAATTTTGTTTGTTTGGTTTGTCGATTGCTTTTTCTACAGTCTTCTTTCTGACCTGAAGCAGCAGCAACAATTGGTGGTATGGTATGTTGTTTTCCGTTGTCCAGTCAATGCATGTGTTAAAAGCCAAAATTGTATTGTCGTTATTCACAACTGGCTTTCTTGCTTCTTCTTCTTTAGCGTTTCCTGTTTCAGACTTATCACTATTGATAATCTCACTGTCTGTTTGTAAATCAATATAATTTTCATCCCTTCTACTTATCCACTCACTTACATCTGAATTTAAATCTCTACCTTGTCTGACCTAGATTTCAATGTGCACTATTGATTCAATGTCTTCACTTTCATTCTCATCTGCATTTGTATCACTGTCATATTTTGGGGAATCAATCGATGGCTCATACATTTTTTCACAATTTTTGAATGAGTCCACAATTCCAGGCATCTGTTAGAGAAAAGGTCAAGTCTTTTATTGTTAGTTTCTTCAATATTGCGGCAGTGTCATTGGTTTATGCTATAATATGAGACTTTATCTATACTTTAATTTTATGTTCTGTATAACATTTTGATCCATTGGCTGTATTAATGCAGAACAGTTGGGTTGCAAGAAGAGTGTCTAGCTAACTAATTCGTATGGATGACCAGGCGCATTGTATAGCATAAGAAGTGCTTTTTCAGTAAGGTTTATAGATCTGAGATGACTTCTTACCGATAGATCTAGGTCATCATGGAACCATTCAATTAATAAAGCTTGATCTGTCTAATTTTTTTTCTGGTTTTTCCAGAAATACAAATGGCATAGAACAGTCTTTGAGAGCTCTTGGTTTCTGTGATTTGCCAATGAGCAGTAGACATAATTTGCGGCTTTCAGAGCTGTTTGAGCAAGGCTTAAATTTTATCGACCTTTGCTCATTTTCACCCTGGTGCATAGTCTTCTTACTTGTGAACTAAAGAATTCTTTGGTAAACCTTTCCAAAAAAATCCACTTTAATTTGCACTGTAAACCTGATCAGAACATAAATTTAATTCAGTAACATTCTTCAGAAATTGTTGAGGGAAAAGCTCTATTGCATCCGGATTATTAGACAATTTTTCTCCTGTGTTAGAAAGGCACAGAATTCCATGTCTCTGAAACTGAACTGCTGTAGGCTGACTAAACAAAAGGATGGATACACTTAGGTCATTGAAAAGTAAACAAAATAATAATGAGGTGTACACTCACAAAATTTTGTTAAATAAAACCACGCTTGATGTGTGTGTCAAAGAAACCTGATTTATTAACAATATGGCAACATTTCGATGACTAAAATGTCGTCCTCATTTAGGCCTACTAGAATAATAGACAGAACTAACATCTACACAAAAATTACAACCATCATAAAAATTCACAACAAAACTAACATAAAATAAAAAACTTTACAATAAATTAATAATCCTAATAAATTAAAAAAATAGTAACACAATTAAATTAAATAATATATAAGAAATATAAACACTCTCTGTTTAAGATCTATAAAAGACTCTCTTTAATCATTCTTTGATATAACAATGTTTATAGTGTAAATAGACATCCCAATGACAGTAAATATGACTTTCCCAATATAGTAAAGAAGGTGTTCTCATACATTCTGTCGCTTTAAGATTGCTGCATTATCTGTTTTAGGGTTAAATATATTTATGAATTATATTAATATTTATATTGAAAGTAAAAAAAAAATATCTGATGTTTATTTGGCTTAACCGGCTTCAGTTTCTTACTCAGATTGTAATTCTTGACTAAATATAAATGGGAGGGGGTGTGTCACCTCATGTGAGTGTTACAAAGGATATTGCAGAGGCTGAAAGATTGAGAGCCACAGTTAGTAAAGCATCTGTTTCGATCAATGAGACATGGACAAGTGGATGCCCATTTATGATGGTATCAATTGCAGCCATTGCAGCTGGAAACTATTGTTATTCCTTATTGTTTGAGTTATTATTCATAATATTATATAAATTCATGAATATTATAATTAAACTAATAAGTGTAGAATGCATCTCATCCATGGTCCATGCAATGCATTAAATGATATATACCATGAGATATTAGAGGGTGGTCAGCCTCTTACA
Source organism: Prosapia bicincta (assembly GCA_036971475.1). Taxonomy (NCBI): domain Eukaryota; kingdom Metazoa; phylum Arthropoda; class Insecta; order Hemiptera; family Cercopidae; genus Prosapia; species Prosapia bicincta. Next base: position 54,437,473 of record JBAIZL010000001.1, on the reverse strand, counting down.
CGGCACTAGTTCAGCACTCATTCGCCTATTTATAATTCTATAATAACTCCGTACATATGTACCTGATTTATAAAATAGTAACAATAGAGTAAAAGTAATTATTTATTATAAATCACATGACCTGCAGGAGGGAGATCAGCTACCTAAGCTATCTGTGCATTCATGGGACTAGTCAAACACTTGTTCTACTGTATATAATATCCATAAAAAACCGTGTTTGTACCCACAATATAGCAACATAGTGAAATAGTAATATAATATCAAAATAAATACAATAAAAAAATATATAAGTTACCATTGAATATTTGCACTCCCTACAATTATTTTCTTAGTTATAAGTTTGTGTAAATCTAATTTAAACACTTCACAGTGTGTAATCCTTTCTAATCTACAAATACAGAACATGTGAAGATAGTTTTTTACTTTGGTCTTCCCAGCTTGTCAAAGTCTGTTATTTTTGCCAAGTTATGTTTGGGTACAGGTATCATACAAGAAAGAGACGTCCCATTTTGGTGGGATAGGTAGTACATAATTGATTTAAAATTTGAAGGCAGTATGCATATAAAGTCATGTTTAGTCTATTGTTATTGATTTGATGTTTATTAAACCCTTGTGGATTATATTATTCGCAATCTGAGCGATCTAGCAACACGAATTAGCTCATTGTGTCATGCGATCTTGGCGATATAATTGTGTTGTGCTAAAAGAAACAATTGCTTAGACATGAAATATATGTTGCACATATTTTTATATGAAGCATGGAGACGATAACACATTAACAAGGGCTAAGCAGACTAAACATTCAACAGCAAAAATGGATGACGAGAAACTGACATCAGTATGTTTGCTAAACACATTTTATAGGGACGATATAGCTTTATCAATTGAAAGCAATAGGTTAAAGAACATTTATGAATTTACTAGCAACATATGTATAATATGAATGAACATTTTTTTAGTACGTCAGGTTAGTACGCCATAAGCTGGTCTATTCTAGCAACACCCTTCATGTGTTCACTGTCCTGCAAGATTAAGAGTGGTTTTCACACATGTTTCTTTTTTTCTTGGTAATAGATGTAAGTTTATTTTCAAAATTTGGTTGACATGTATAAAACACTCCTTTTCCCACCCATTATATTAATATGCACTATACGGATTCTATTTTTTCAACTTATATGTCTTCTTTGTATTAGCCAGCAATCTGAAGTTTCTTTAGCATTTTTTCTTGCACTTCCTGTGGATTGTGTAGTCTAGCTGAATGTAGAGTACCCTTGTAATATTGGTTTTTAGAAAGCACTGTAGAGGTAATGATAAAATATATAAAAATTGTCTATGAATAACTCATGAACTTTATTCAACATGTTTTGCATAAAACGTATAACTACTAGTTGCGTATACCTCTTTCAGCCAGCTCAACTTCCACATCCATTTTCAATGATGTAGGGATCTATCCTTTCCATTTACAGAATATAACTTTATTCCTTCCTTATGGTTTTTGTTCTTTACATTTTTTTAAAAGTGCAACCACCCTCCAGAATACCACAGACCCAACTATTGTCAATTCACTAGAAGGATAATAAACAGCATCTAAAATATCATTGATAGTAATAACTACATAAAAAGTTTTAGAAGTAGGAAGTGATTGTTTAGATGTGAAACTTTGACCTGAGTAAGGCGTGTAAAAATCTAAAAAAACATGGAACGGAGAGAATCCAGTTCTGGGTCATATACAACTGGAAAGATTTAGAATTGAAAATAATATTTATTGTAGTTTCATTTAATCAGTATGAATTGGTAGATCTAAAGAGATTTTCAATCCAGTAATGGCAAGATCTTTCCATTTTGTTATGCAGGAATATTGTGACACTAAGGGCTGATAGGAGTATACAAATTAGTAGAGTAACAAATATTATCTAATAATACCACATTCAACATTTTCTTGAACCAGCCAATTGGTTTTTCACTGCGTAAAAGACTGACAATTTATTTTTGCATGTAAAGTCTGTCTGTTTTCTACATTTACATTCTACTCAAGTAGGGGGCTTCTCATTGAAATGATTGTTTCGTAAAACGTCAGCAAGTAAGTTCAAAAGTATTCACTCTGCTACATATTAATTTAATCATAATAGTTATGCATTATTTAATTAGTTAATTTAATAATTTATAAAATAATTACTTATAATTTAATCAGTGAATTCAAGATGATTATAAGAAGCAACGTCATAAAAAATAATTTTAATACAGTATAAACTTTTATTCCTGCTATACTAAGTTACCAATAAACCCTCACATTGTGGAGCCATATTATAGTTCATAATTACTGTGTAATACTATGTATTTTATAATATCTGTTTTATTTATTAAATTTAAAAACCACATAGAATTACTTTTAATCTTGTGGTTTCATTTTTAAAATTGTTTGAGAAACTGAATTACTATTTATGTTAGTTAGACACCATTTTACAAAATATATGAATTTACCTTGTTTTGATTTAAAAAATGAACATCTCAATAGGTTTATAATTAATTTATTTCCTTTTATATAGAATATATAAATATATATATTTCCTTTAAACAATAACAGATTTTGTAACTACACACATATACCATGATTATATATAACATGATTATAGAAACATCATATTGTTTTAAGATGTCTATCAAGTTTTTAAATTAAATTTAAATTTATTTATTCAATTTTGGCGGTTAGAGTTTTTAAAATATAATCTTATAATTCAAAAAAATGTTCAAATAATTTAAAATGAACAGAAATTCCTATTCCATTGCTTGCTATTAGATTATAATTTACAAATAATATTTAAAGTTAATATTTTGGATTTGCTTGTTCTAGGTTCAAACACACTATTTATAAAATTAATTAGGTATATATAAAATCAATTTTAAAACCAATTTTATAATAATCAAAAATAAAAAGGATTTTTAAAGATTTAAAGTTTTTGATTGGCTAGTTTGTCAATTGAGAACACCATTAAAGTTTATTAGCCATTGGTTTAAAATTAATTTTGATTTTCTAAAGGCAGCCATTGAAGTTTTAATGAAATGTTTACTGTATTAGTTTTGATATGGTAAAACTTCCTCTTAAAGACAACTAGATTATATAGAATTTTTTTTCCTAGGTAAATTTTCAATTCCCAGTTCCATGTCATAGACATCTTTTAATAAATTTCTGTCAACAAAAGACACACTTAAATATTATGCCTGTGTAAAGTCGAGAAAAAAAATCTTTTTTTTGTAAACAGTAAGGTAATTATGTTGGTAGGTATGAACCAATATTCTCCTTAGTGTATGTGTTGTAGAATGACTACATTATCTAAGTAGAAATAGTCTCTTGTTTACCCATTTCAATGTGATAATGACTGATAACACAGCATTCCTACGACTTCAACATACTACCTGTATTTTGTTTTCAATCTATATTACAACAGTCTCGAAATTGGAGAAGGTCATGAAATTCAGACATAATAAAGTGCATACGGTTTAGTCCAAAATTGTATCTCATATAACGATATCTCTTTGCAGAAACTGTTATCCTACAATTAATTACACACAGGTGACTATGTATTGATTTGATGTATTTGCAAACACACACACACAGACACACCAGGTACCATCCAGAAAGTCAGTCAATCACAAAGTTGAATTTATAAATAGAGATCATGATATTTTACTTGCTAATACGAATATTATATCTGTCCATAAACTAGCTTACATGACAGCAAATGTTTATGTAAAAAACAAAATCTTGGAGTCAGAGTGATGTATTATGTTTGAGCTAAAACTACTATATAAACCAGAGGTTAGCAAAGAAATTAGTAAAACTGATTATTTTTAAAAATTAAATGTAGTTTTTTTATTTATATGTTTAAGTTTAGTAATTTGATAATAAAAGCTTTTATTTTTTCAGTGGCTTTGCAGTAGCCGAAGTCTTGATGGTCCACGTGGATTTTGTGGAGACGCTTTGTGCCTTATTCTCCTTACGCCAATATGTCTAACATCAGTCTATCTATGTGGAATGGGCTCTATGGCGTACTTGCACCTTGGAGCGTGGGAAGGTGTTGGCCTTGCTTTTCTAAGTCTTATTGTTTTCATTACATTCTTTCTTTGGGGATTTACAACTATACGGTACGCAAATATAGATTTAGGTTTGTTAAGAAAGTTTATTTATAATTAACTGACAAACATTTTAATAAAATTTTGTTCATAAACCAAAACAAGTACATTTATTAGGTTTTCAAGTTTGTCCACAACACAGCTGTATGCTAGTGAAAAATACAATGTTTATTTATAAAAGACTGGACAAAGCAATTCCAAATTTGGAAATTAGAATGTTTTATTTCTAATAATTAAACCAATTACTTTTATGAAATAGTCACACACTGCATTATAATTTACGGACAATGAAATAAGAGTTAAGTTTACTGTAAAGTCCTGAATAAATGAATTTGTACTAGACACGTACTTCTGCGTTCATTAATCAGAGTATGTATCATATATTGGGAAATATATTTTTTGATATTTCATCAATGAAAATAACATAAATACCTAACTGCATTTTCATTATGGATGTTATAAGGTATAAATATAATCTTGTAAACATTTTAATGTGATTTTATAGAGCACTTATCGTGTAAGTAGGCATGTCATAATGAAAGATTACAACATAGGATCATCTACAATTTATGGCATTAAACAAATTAAGAAAAGCTGAAACAATTTATGAATGAATCAGAAACTTTAAAAAATATTTTTGGAAGGCAATTGTTAAAAAAACCCAAACTAGAACAACTTGATTTGGCTCTATACAGTTTGTTTTCAGCAAAACAATCTGAGTGTAAACCCTTTACTAACGCTATGGTTGTTGAAAAAGCAAACACATCACTTGGAATCAAGCAGCTGATGCCTTGAACACATTTATAAAATTTTCTGAACGTGGCAGTTCGTTTAATGATGCTGAAATAGTGAAATTCCACATCATTGGAAATGACTTAATAAAAAAAAACAAAGGGAGAAAACTAAAAACCAATCCAACATTCGTGATTTGTTTAAGACTGCCAACAAAAACAACCCCTCAGACACAGTGCACTGAGTTTTGTCTAGCCTTTACTATTCATGTACAATACATATGTACATACAATGTACATATTTGAGCTGTTTCAAGAATAAAAATTTATTTGTACTGTGTTGTTTATTTTTTCCAATTTTTCTGATCTCAATTCTGTAATTGGGAATATTTTGTAATCCGGCATCCCTCAAGTCCCGAACGTGCCGGATTATAGGAAGTTTACTGTACTAGGAAATAATGGAATCTAATCTACATTTAAATATGTTTAAAGGGATAAGTAATAGTAATTCATCTTAGCATGAGGAGGGAGTTTCTTCTTTTCACACGAGAGGTCATATTTTGACTCTAATTCCTAAAACAATGTAGTGTTGTGTAGTATCTGCTACAGTTAGACTGGGTTTTATGTCCAAGTCATCTATAAATGACTTTGTTTTACATCATCTGTTTTGATGAGAATTTACAACTAAAGATACATACAATGCCTGGTTCTTTAGAGATGATGCTAAGAAAAAAAAAAACATATCTCAGACATTTAATCAAGTACTTAAAACAATGAAATACTTTATCTATTTTTTTAAAAAAAGGTAAACCTAATTTGATGATAAGTAATTAATAGTTTCTAAGAAGTCAATTACCTCTTCATTTTACTTTTATCAGTTGGTATCAGTTAATGCTTATAAAATGATTACAATTAATTAAACTGTTTTCACAACACAATTTATCTTATTATGTACCTAATTTAATTTTTGGTCTGTACTTTAAATGTATTAAAACATTATTTTCTGAAATTTTACTTTAAATTCTTATTACACTATTTTGTTACAGCTCTTACTTCTATTGATTGGCCTAGTATTAAAAAAATATTGTTTCTGTAGAGTATCAGTTATCTGAACTTACTGAGACCTCAGGAATTGAAATAATAAAATAGTTTAGATAATAGAAATCATTCCTTTATCGTACAATAGCATTAGTTAAAATTTTACCTATGCAGTGAGTGGATGTATGTGGTGGTTTGTGTTACATGTGTTAGATATTCCCTTATCTTCTCCAGCATGGATGAAAAGTTAAAGCAATGTGAAATTTGTAGTTAAACTCAGGAAGAACTCAGGAAAAGATGCAAATGAATTATTGATTTTCTGAACCAGGTAATGTAAAATGGTACTACCACTTTACAAGTGATATAAAATGTTTGAGGAGGGTAGAGAGAGCACCGCCAATGAGTCATGCAAGGGCCAACCTTCAATTCTTGTGCCAAGGCTTATACAAAATACAGCTCGTGCTATTGTTCATGAAGATCGATGAATGACCACTAGGCTTATACAGAATACAGCTTGTGCTATTGTTCATGAAGATCGACGAATGACCACTAGGCTTATACAGAATACAGCTCGTGCTATTGTTCATGAAGATCGACGAATGACCACTAGGCTTATACAGAATACAGCTTGTGCTATTGTTCATGAAGATCGACGAATGACCACTAGGCTTATACAGAATACAGCTTGTGCTATTGTTCATGAAGATCGACGAATGACCACTAGGCTTATACAGAATACAGCTTGTGCTATTGTTCATGAAGATCGACGAATGACCACTAGGCTTATACAGAATACAGCTTGTGCTATTGTTCATGAAGATCGACGAATGACCACTAGGCTTATACAGAATACAGCTTGTGCTATTGTTCATGAAGATCGACGAATGACCACTAGGCTTATACAGAATACAGCTCGTGCTATTGTTCATGAAGATCGACGAATGACCACTAGGCTTATACAGAATACAGCTTGTGCTATTGTTCATGAAGATCGACGAATGACCACTAGGCTTATACAGAATACAGCTTGTGCTATTGTTCATGAAGATCGACGAATGACCACTAGGCTTATACAGAATACAGCTTGTGCTATTGTTCATGAAGATCGACGAATGACCACTAGGCTTATACAGAATACAGCTTGTGCTATTGTTCATGAAGATCGACGAATGACCACTAGGCTTATACAGAATACAGCTTGTGCTATTGTTCATGAAGATCGACGAATGACCACTAGGCTTATACAGAATACAGCTCGTGCTATTGTTCATGAAGATCGACGAATGACCACTAGGCTTATACAGAATACAGCTCGTGCTATTGTTCATGAAGATCGACGAATGACCACTAGGCTTATACAGAATACAGCTTGTGCTATTGTTCATGAAGATCGACGAATGACCACTAGGCTTATACAGAATACAGCTCGTGCTATTGTTCATGAAGATCGACGAATGACCACTAGGCTTATACAGAATACAGCTCATGCTATTGTTCATGAAGATCGACGAATGACCACTAGAGATATTGGTCCACGTCTAGATATTTCCATTAACATCGTGTTTTGGGTTTTGCTTGATGATTTGGCCGTGGAATAGAAATGTAGCAGATTAGGGTCAAACACAGAGGTTTTTATGATGAATTGTTGAACAGTTGATAGAAATTTTGTGAAACAGTCACTTCTTTCATTCACTACATTAACATATGACTTAGAATCAATCAAATGTTAAGAAACCAGTTCAATATTTGAATGTTTTTAGTGTCTCTTTCCATTTAAACTAAAGATCAATTAAGGTATTTTGTAACAAAAGGGATTTTAGAAACATAAAAAATGCCACAGCATAGCAATCTTTCTCTTTTGCTAAACTTTATTTAATGAAACTTGATTAATGAATTTTTAAATATGTACAAAATAACACGGATTGTGTTTGTAATTTTCCCTGGTTAACCAAGTTAATGGGATATTCACTTGGTACTAAAATTCCTTTTATCCTGCTGCAGAAAAAACATTATAAATGAATTTGTACAGACTGTATGGATACTATTGTGCTACAATGTACATACTATAGCTGCAATTTTCTTGAATAAATAATTTATTTTGGTATTTTTTTTTTTAGTGTATAACATTCAATGAATATTCATTCAAACAATTGGAAATGTCATTTGTTTCATCTTCCAATTATATTCCTCATTAGATGTTTTGAGTGCTCAAACAATTTTATTGTTTGTGGGATTTTTTCTTGCAGTTCATCACAATTATCAGTTTTTTCTTTTTCCCAAGCTTCATGGCTTTATCATGTGGAACTTTTCCAATTAATGGCAATTTTGTCTTAATTCCTAACATTTTGGCTCCCACAAATAGAGTAATACTCGTTTGAACGTGATTCCTCCAAAACATAGGTAACTTTTAAAATACAATGTCATGTTAGGCAGGCATTTAAAAAATATAATTTTTCATAAGCACTGAATATGTCTTTTTGTGTATGTCTCATGTGTAATCTCTGCAAAACATTATCCTTTCAATACTTGCAAACACCCTCATTAACACTCACAGTCTCTCTCAAAATTAAGTTTGGAACAATTTTATGTTGTTTTTCAAATTTATATATCCAATTTTTACTTGCGTCATAGTCATTGGGCCGTAGAAACGCAGAAAGTTTTAGAGCTATAATTTAGATTCTAGACAAAGACAGGTTTTGTTTATGGATTAGAATAACCCCCTTTATCATTACTTCCTTTTTATCATACTTGCTTTTCTTCAAATGGGAATCAGGAATGATTTTGTTATAAAATTTGTTTATGATTGTAGATAGTGATCCCTTGGGAATCTCAAATGCAAATGTGTCTAATTTTTTTACCCCTACATACAACCTCTTGTAAAATTATAACTTTTAATATACAAACAATAGCACAAATAATTCAGAACAACTGGGGCGAATTAAAGAGTTCTGAAGTGTACTCAAAACGTTATACCCATAAATACACTAATGGGCAGTGGTGTACACTAACAGTTTTGTATTATATTAGGCTCATTGACTGTGCTCTGGGTAGAATGACAGGAAAGAAATTCTTAAAATCACCAAGGGAATTGGCCTACTAAGTCTTTCTATTTTGATAGAAAACACATTTCTCACACAAAATTATTAATTCTTGAAAAGTTTGCTTTTTTAATACAAAAGTCATAATTTCTTTTTCAGTACATAGCATAATTTGTACAAATTTCAAGAAATGCCAAAAATTCATTTAGTTTTAAAACTAAAATATTCTAACTAAAATTTAAGGTTTTAATTTTTAAAACTTTATGAAACATTAATATATATTTATTTTTGTGTGAATATTAGATTTCATTGGCAAAGCTTACAACGTTGGCGACATTCAAACCAGTTAGTCACTTTAGTTGATCACAATCATCAGCGACGAAGAAGAATTGAAAGTCTAGGAAACTGTAATGCTCGTAAAATTGTAACAGTTCCAAATAGCCGTTTGCAATCATCAGATGCTCCTAATCAAGATGTTCCAATGTCTATGCACATATGAAGTCATAATTTCGTCAATTTATAAAATAACCTATCTATCTGACTTGTGATATAAGTGCCTTAGTCAGTAATAATTTAAGTGCAACTAAAAATTATAAAATAGTTTCTGTAACAGTATATAGCTATATATTTATTATATTGTGTGAATATATTGTACATAAAATGTACCTATTATATATCGTTTTATAGTTTAAAGAAACAAAAATATTACATTGTTTATGAAATATATATTATGTATAATAAAAATGTTTAATATTAGGCGTATTTTATTGTTTATATTTAACCCTTATGTTACAGGTAATTTTACTAAAATAAATTATGTTACTTAAAAAAACCTTACAAAATATTGCTTGTACTATTTCGTATTGTAAACTCTCTGTGTTTATGGCATATTTTAGTTTTTATTTTAAAAAATTATTTAAAAAAATTTTAAATTCCATATTATGTCAATTTAAACATTAAAAGAAGATATATTTTGTTTTGTGGTTTATTTCATACAAAAAGTTTTAAAAGTTAAATTGGTTTCCCTTTTATATTGTATGTACTTTTTCATATTTGTTTTTATTAAAGTTCTTCTACTTAATACGAGGGTGGTCCACAAAGTAACCTCCGTTTTGAAATAAAAAATAAACCAGTTGAGATACAAAAATTTTATTATATACATGTTAAAACTACAGCCTTTCTCTACTTTTCTACATATTCACCATACAAATTCAAGCACTTATCATATCTTTTAACAGTTTTTGAAATTCCATCTATAAAAAAATCTGCCGCCTGAGAACGTAGCCAACCTGTCACAGCGTTTTGAAGCTCTTCATCACTCACAAACCTCTGAGATGCAAGCCACCACTTCATGTACGGGAAAAGATGGAAATCACTGGGAGCCAAGTCTGGGCTGTAGCGGGGAGGGGTAGTCAAACATGTCCCATTTGAACTTTTCCAAAAGTTCAGTGAGTTTTTTGTTTGTGTGAGGGCGGGCATTGTCATGGACAAACACAACGCCAGATGTCAGAAGACCACGACGCATGTTTTGAATCGCTCGTCGTAGCCGTTTTAAGGTTTCACAATAAGCTGCAGCTGTAATGGTTGTACCACGCTTCATAAATTCAACGCGCAAGATGCCCTTAGCATCCCAAAAAACTGTAGCCATCAATTTTCTCGCTGAAAAAGATTGGCGAGCTTTCTTTGGCTTGCTTGGCGAAGCGTTATGACCCCATTGCATTGACTATTGTTATGTTTGGCATTCAGATAGGCTATCCAAGTCTCATCTCCTGTAACGATCCTGTTCAAAAATGTTTCTCCTTCAACGTCATACCGAGTAAGAAAGTTTATGGCAGAACTCATTCTTTTCATTTTGTGATCATCAGTGAGCACTTTTGGAATCCAACGAGCACAAAACTTGTGATAGCCTAGTTCTTCTGTCACTATCTCATGCACAAGACTTCGAGAAATTTCAGGAAAATAATCTGAAAGTTCCGAGATTGTGAAGCAACGGTTCTCGTGAATTTTCTCATCCACTTTGTTCACCAAGTCATCACTGACGAGAGATGGCCTATCACTCCGGTCTTCATTGTGAACGTTTGTTCTTCCATTTTTAAAAAAACGAATCCATTGACAGACTACACCTTCGCTCATAATGTTTGGGCCATACACCGCACTCAATTCACGATGAATTTCAGCTGCTGTGTAACTTTTCGACCACAGAAATTTTATTACACCACGCACTTTACACTTGGCGGGATTTTCTATCGCGGCGTTCATGTTTTTACGTTATAACAAAAGAACATGCGATTGCAGGATACTCTTCTTTGCACAGCTAGAAGCGTACTGAACGGCTGCGCACACCGATGTGAGAATGGCGGCGCTACCCCCACTACTTATCGCGCAATGCCCAAACGGCAGTTACTTTGTGGACCATCCTCGTACAAGCCGAAGGATTATTAGTAATAATTCAAATATGTAGTACAATATTTGAGTATCCAAGCACATTAGTATAGTTTCAGTTATTACCAATTTGTATCACCACTTTTCAAATTAGATAAAAACATTTTGTTCAACTTTATTAGATAAAAAAGTGTGTGTGTGTGTGTGTGTGTGTGCATGTGTCTGTGTGTAATACAATATAGTTTAATTAGATATTTTTCTGTGCAGTTAGTTAAGATGTTTTTGTATTGTTAAATTATTATTTTAAACCAGTTTTTAGTGTAGAAGTGAAAACATGTTCAATTCTTATGAACCTATGAGGTTTATTTTGTTTTAAGAACCATATTCAATTTCAGTTATTTTATTATTATAGTTTTATACTTCAACAGTTTCTAATGAATATTTGAACCAGTATAAAAATAATAATACTGTATATACCTTTGACAATTTCTTTTATAATAGTAGCTTATTTTTATGTATTTACATATAAATAACCAATAAATATAGTATGGATTTAAATATACACTTTAGTGGTAAACAGATTTAAATTTTGGTTAATTTTATTCTTTTATCAATTATAAGTTTTTAATAGTGCTGCTGTATTTAACCGAATATTTTTCATAATTACACTTGAGTGTATATAATTTCAAAAGTATTATTAGGAATGATTTGCAGTAGTTCGATTTTAGGTAATTATTCTTTAGGATTATTAATTAGTAATTAATTCAAGAAATTTACTAATATATTTAATTTCAGACTTTTTTAGCATATATTTTTTTATTAAAAAAGTGTGTTTTTTATAATTTAATGAAAGATGAATATTCTTAAAATAAAATGTAATCTTATAACAGTTACAATATTTGTGTAAATAAATTATAAGTTCATATTTTTCAGAAACCATGTATTCAAGTAACATTAAAATAATTTGTTACCATTGTTGTTGCTGTTGTATGTTAATGTTTACTTAAAAGTTTGGCATATTGAAGGGTTCTAAGGGGATGAAGTAAAATTATTATATCTGCTTTCCATCTGATCATAGAAAAATTATGTTAAAACTCATAGAGGTCACCCACTCTCCCATTAAGTTATTTCTGCAAACGTTTGCACCGATTTTCTCCTTTACATTTACATTTGTGTATTTACGCTAATGGAGCAAATTTTTTTATCAAAAGTTATTATTTTAGAGGTAATTGTATCATCTGAAGTAAGTACTTTGGTTTCTATGAAGATTGAATCCTATTCCTCTGCTTTGAAGTGGTAGTGTAGACCTCAATGTCGGATCAGTTGTGCTGTAATAACTTCGTAATTTTCTAATAAACTAAGGGGTAGTAATTTGAAAGTAAATGGGGAATTTTAAATTTGAAAGTAATTATAAAAGCAAAATATTAGCTCTCTTATCTAACTAAAAATCCTTAGTTGTTTTTTTTTAAATAGATATTTTATCTAAAGATTATTTGTTGTAAATAGTTATCTATTCAGTATAAACCATTTAAATGAATGAAAGTTAAAAATTTTAAGAAAAAAATTATTGATGACAAATTGGTTTTCATAATTATCTTTATTTCACTGATTCAATTATAAGTAATTATTTAAAGAACTAACTGACATCTATTATCTTACTTTGGTGGCGTGTCTCCAAACCACTGTTTCACTAAAAAGCCTGCCTCTGTTGCGTATAGCTTTCAATTAGTTCTCTTCATAATTGCATGAGTGTCTTTCTGTTTGTCTTTCAATACAGTTTCCAGCCAGTACTTATCAAATAAAGTACTATAAGTGTATAATATATAGGTATATATATACATACATACATACATACACACACACACACACACACACACATATATATATATATATATATATATATATATATATATATATTATAACTTAACTTTTGTTATAATTAATTTTATTTTAATGTTATTTATTTACCTTACCTATTTAATGTCCCACCTTCAGGTTTATAAAGAATTAACAATCTTATAAATTTTTAAACATCACTTGCATCTATTCTCTTCAATTAACTCTACACATTATTCCAAATTTATATTATATTTTGCAGTGGCAGGATTGATATCTTAACTAATATTACAATGACAAAAGGTGGACTTCTGAGGCTTTAGATTTCTAATAAAATAACAAAAAAAAAACAGTATTAAAATTTTATTCTTGCTCTCGGGTCGCTATTACGGGAACTTTGCTTTTAAATTAGAAATGGTGAAACTAGATTAAATTTTATAAATGGTAATAAAATTAAATTTGTTCTGAACTAAAATAAAGATGTCTGTTGGCTACACTTATATTCAAATAATACTTATTGTTCTGAAGAGTCTCTGGAATCCTGGCCTTTAGTTATCTTCTGCACTTACACGTGACACACAAAAAAACTTACTTTTATATTTCTAAAAAAAACTTTTACATCACACTTTTTTTTTATAATTTACATTTAAAAAAACTCTACTTAATTTAACAAAATTCTCCCTTTAGTACACTTCCATCCTTGTCCCCACCAACCTGTCTTCCTCTGAGGCTCTCCTCAAACTTCCTCTTAACTCCCCCAATCATTTAGTTTTTATTGAAAAATCTAATCTTTCCCACTACCACAATACGTTCTTTGTAAGTTTCCCACAGTTCTACAATTAGCTTAACCTAACGGTACACGGTTATTTCCCAGGCTATATCGGCCGCTGGATTTCCCTGTCTTAACAAGCTGTACCCTTCTCTATTGTCTATGGTTGCCGCACTCAACTTATAGCTTTCCTGGAAAAGGATAATGACATTGTACCTGCTTTGTCGGCTATTTGTGTTGTCTTTCCTGGCTTAATCCTACAGAAAATTATTTTAGCAACTAACTGAAATTTTTCTAAAGCCTCATACTTTATGTTATTTTATATATATATATATATATATATATATATATATATATATATATATATATATATAAATATAAAATACATTTTCTTGTTTAATAATTTAAAACAACAAAGGTTATTCAAATACAAGAATATATTATTAATTTATATCCAAAGCTTTTCGTTGGTAAACAGTACCACACAAAGCAAATAATGTCTATACAGTTAAAATAGCTAATAACAAAATTAAATACCTCTAAAGGAGTTTTTAAAATAATAACAGAACTATAATAATTCAATTATTAATCAACATTTTGACGCATAGCTTGGGACTATGCTATCCTTTTTTACATATATCATACTAAACAACTTCTCCGAACTGTAATGAGACGTATCAATTTATCTAAAAAGCGATAAATAATGTCTTTTCTGTTACTTATTTGTACATTTGGTACATAAACCGTTGGTACTATTTACCAACGAAAAGCTTTGGATATAAATTAATAAATATTCTTGTATTTGAATAACCTATGTTGTTTTAATATATATATATATACCGACACACACAGAGAGTAGAATTTCGATATTTTGAGGTAGATGGGACTGAGACCTCCTCGGATCTCTGAAAACTTGGATTACACAGAAATAAGATCCTAGACATTAAACAAAATATGGGGTCTAATGTACCATAATACTATAATTAAAAATACACAAAACGAGCTTATAAAACTTTATTGATTGCAGTACTTACATAAATTTTATATAGCTTTAGAATACATTGTTAATCACAGTTGCTACATAATTTGAAAAAAGTTATGTGTCTTCTGTGTTTGATTATTCGTTTCCAAGTGGGCCGTTTCGTCACCGAGATTAGTTTTCCCTTCTTGTACTGTCTCGCTCAAACCTTTATCTTTATTCTTATTATCACTGGCTTCAGTATTTTCTTGTATTGTTTCAATAGTCATAACATGTGTTATCGTTACTTACGTTCGTCCTCACTCACCTATTTTCGTACATTCATATGTAAAGTAACTTCACAGACTTGAAGTTACTTGATAAGAAATGTCAAATGTTTTTCTTCTTGTGAATCAATAACACAGACAACAGTTTTATTATGACTCAGGATGTTATTCAATGACTTACTTAATGTTTCTTCTTTTATTTTGTTCCATGGTTTGGCTACCTCTACACTTCCTGGATTGTAATTTTTTTTAGAAAGCCTACAATGATTTCTTCCCCTTCAGTCATTTCCAAGAGAGATTGGGAAAGGCGTACTCTTTTTCATACATTCTAGAACACCTTAATCTATCGGCTAGATTAGGCTCGTAACATTTGTGGGAAGATATAAAGCACATGTATTATCGGACCACATTTAATCTTCATCAGGAAGTAATGGTGCATTGTCATACAATAAATAATTTAAATTTCCTTTTAAATAGATCAAATAGTCTGAAATAGGAAAAGGATCGAATTTAACGGAAAGTAAAAAAATCAAGACTTGAAATTTCGAGACTCTACTATATATATATATATATATATATATATATATATGTATATATATATATATATATATATATATATATATATATATATATATATATATATATTATTGGAATTATTTTATTTCATTCTCTCATATTTCTTTTTGTGTTTTCTCTTCGATTGACAAAGACCACTGTGTGGTTGAAATATACCATTGTTTAAGTGCTTTTATGTGTTTCTATTTCAAGACTACAGAGTGGACTCTTACCAAGGTAAGTCTGTCAGTCTCCGAGTCCATAAAAATCTAAATAATCTTTACCAACCAAAACTAACCTAAAAAAATATATATATATATATATATATATATATATATAAATGTTGATAAAAATAGTTATTTAAACTTTCATTAGGCATCTTTAAATTCTGAGAAAATATCTTAATATTTAACTAAATTTTACCTCTCGTAATATTTATAATTAAAAAAAATTCTATAGGAATTTTAGACTTTGTTACCCTTCCAGTGAGCATGACTTTCAAAATTATAAACGAACACATTTTGTCGTCTATATCGACACCTTACTTGGTTGAATTATAATCGGTGTTCAGTTCTTTACCTGTCATGTTATCAGTATCTCTGCATAGTCAATAGAAAAGAAACATTTCTATATCTGTTTGGAAACGAATGTTTTATAATACTCAAACCAATAACAACATAAACCATTTCCTGTGAATTTGAGATAAATTCAAGAGTAATTTCTCTTTTGTTGGCTTTGTTAGGGTGCCAATGACAGTCAATTCTTTCTCAAGAAGGTTGTTTCCCCATGGCACTCTAGTATAGTAGTTGTCCATTTTAGTGTTCCTGTTGGAATATTTAATATCTTGAGAAAGCCTTTGAACTATATCTTAGGGTTTCTCAGATACATGCCTAGGACCAGGTTTTTGCTTTCCTCAGTACACTTCGAAATTTTATGTATAGTATATTTTACTGTCACACATTGCATAGTATTCAAGTCCACATTTGCGGGTTTTTTATGGATGTATTAGACACATCTGCCTATAAATACAAATTTCATCTCATCAGTTGCTGTGAATTCACCATGACTGTAATTATTCCTATGGTCCTACGGTAATAAATATTTCGGTCTTCTTTGAGCTCTGCCCAAAGCATATGTCAGTCTTCACGCTCTGCCCTCTTGTAGACGGATAATCAAACCTGATTGATTGAAGCAAGAAAAGGAAGCAGGCCATAGGAATGGAAAAGGAATAAAACAGCCATAATCTCATCCCATGTCATGTCCGTACAGTCTCAATCTCAGGAGTGTTTTACGTCTTTTCTTTTGTTAGGAATGAACAGTAGTCTTTTTAAGTGCCGGTTCAGTCTGCAATTGTATCAATAATGTCAAGATCAATAGATTTAAGAAATGCATAAATGGGTTTCTGAGTATCCCTCTCAAGTCTGCTTTGGGCCAAGAAAAAAATTGATAATATTATTTCCTGGTATTTTTGAAGCAGAGGAGTTTGCTCTTCAAGTAATTTCATTATCTTTTCTGATAAAATAATAAATTCCACCAGTATCATCAGTCTCTATTTCATCTGCCTCCTCTTCAGAAATATCTGAACTGTCATACTCATTTACTTCCATAACCTCTTTATCATCAACATCTGACCCATCTATGTCTTTTACAATAATCTGTGTCCCTTCTTAAACCTACCTTTTCACTTCACCTTCAAACTGCTCATAAATACCCTGGTCTCCTCATCGAAAGTGTAAAATCTTTCCCTAGAAAACACCATTACAAAGGGCAAAACCCACAGACTCTTTGATCGTTCCATGCCACCATCCCTCTCCATCTCTTTCTAGGTTGACTCTGCTTCTTCAGGCTTCATTGTAGGTAGTTTCCTCAGAACCTAATATATTGGGTTAGCATCTCCAGAATCTATGCAGTGCTGAACTACATCAGTTTTCCCATTGTCAAACACATCTTCATATCGAATCATCAATTCCCTAACTTCGCTACGCTGCTCTAGTGTAAGTTATAAACAAGGACTCTCCATGAAGGTTACCAGTTATTAGGGTAGCTTCTTACTTTCTATTCCATTGTACTTTACCGGTCGTACCACTATACAGTTGGTTGAACGAACTTCAAATTTACTATACCCCTCTTCAATGTAACGAGTTGACATTCATGTTCATCACATGTGCCGGGAGTTTTTATCTTACAGTTTTGAAGAGTATTCTTGCTACTAAAACACTGTGTTCGAAGCTCTATTCATTCCAGGTTGGTTCTAGTAGCATAGTTAGATCCATAGGAATGTTCCAATATTGTAGCTCTGATTATCATCTGGCTCTGAGGGGAACCGTGGTGTCTTCTAATAGATACTCGCCCCGACTGATTTTTTCAATGGCACAGGATGACGCCATCCTCCCCAATAGACAAGACCCCCTTTCCCAGGTAACTTTAAATCCATATTTGACCATGATATTCATCCCCAGTATTACATCTTCATCAATAATGCTCACTAATATTCAGCAACTGAATCCGTGACCCCCAATCTGAAAGAAGGCAACTGTCTCCTATTTGTCTATGATATCCATCCCCAGTATTACATCTTCATCAATAATGCTCACTAATATTCAGGAACTGAATCCGTGACCCCCAATCTGAAAGAAGGCAACTGTCTCCTATTTGGCTATGATATTCATCCCCAGTATTACATCTTCATCAGTAATGCTCACTAATATTCAGGAACTGAATCAGTGACCCCCAATCTGAAAGAAGGCAACTGTCTCCTATTTGACCATGATATCCATCCCCAGTATTACATCTTCATTAATAATGCTCACTAATATTCAGGAACTGAATCCGTGACCCCCAATCTGAAAGAAGGCAACTGTCTCCTATTTGGCTATGATATCCATCCCCAGTATTACATCTTCATCAGTAATGCCCACTAATATTCAGCTACTGAATCTGTGGCCTCCAATCTGGAAGGAGGCAACTGTCTCCCTATAGGCTTGTAAAGCGTCTTCTGTTACTATCTGTATCGCCCATGAGATATCTGAAATTTTCTTATGTGCGAAATAGCATCTGGGCATATGATGGTCATATCTGCACCAGTATCTATGAGCATATTTCTTGGACACCCATCCACACTGCAGTCGTATATGCTTTTCGAGCTTCCTGCGAGTGATCCAAACTAATGCTTGTAACTGAAAACTTCTGTAAGTGTATTAACAGCTGCCCTTCCCATCAACCCTCTATATTTTTCCTTTTGTTTTTTTTCGGTTACCTAGTCCTGCATTTGCATCTAGGATGTCCAAGTTACACGGGGATTGAGCAGTGAATTTCATTCTACCAACTTTTCAAAGCATCTTATGTCTTCTTAGGATTTTTGCCATCATAAAGGATGTAGTTTTTAATACATTCACATTTCAATACTACTGTGGTATCCTCTTCAGAAGCCACATGAAATTACAAACCACTATACAGTTGCAGAAAGTTTCAACCAATAACACAAATACAGTATTTAAATAAATTAATATAAAACCAAAAGTAAATCATTTTATTGTAACACAATAAAACACAGTCAGGACAAATTGAAATGTTTGCATGATATTAATGTTTGCAAATTGATATGTTTGCAGTCTATTAACATAGACAGACCATGAGTGAAACTATAATGCTAAAACATTGAAATAATTGTCACACTTTTATCTCATGAACACAATCCACAGTTAATTATATCTATTATGGACTCATAACAGTTTTGAACATATTTTACACTGGTAAATATTATTATTGTTGAAAAAAGTTTTCCTGATTTTTTAAGATTTAAATCAAATATTTTTTTTTTAAATAACAATTTTTATTTTGAGTTTTATAATAATTTATTTAATTTATATTTTAGATTTTGTGAAATGGTATGATGGTTTGTAATTTTATATAGCTCTACCATAATCCTAACGTAGAGCGACATATAAAATCTGTTTGATGTTTAAAGAGGTTTGCCTATATTTGCCCGTTATAATTATTAACTATAGACTTAAATTGTTACAAGAAAATAACACGTATTTACCTTCTAATCAACTAGTGTTTTACACAGAACGGCAACCAAAATTCCGTTCACATGCATCCTAATCCACATCGTTTCGCTACAACCCTTCTAAATCTTCGTTACTACAACATTTGTAACTCAAATCAAAATTTTTCTTCAAAACACTACTGGCCAAGAATCGGCTAAAATAAAAATCAAAATTAATGGGCTGTACAGTATACACGCGCAAATGGTGGAGAACAAACAACATGACTTGAACACCAAAATATGACTCAAGAAATATAAATTTCAAGAACAACAAGCAATAATGTCATATTTCCTGGGGTGCAAATTTATAAAAAGTTATATTTTGAAAACAATACACTTGAACTGGTGTTGTGATCTTTAATTTACTGATTTATTATTTTAGCAATTGCTTTCAATTTATATGTTAGTTTGATGACACGTTTTTGCTGTAAATGCAGCAGATAGGTTGGTTTTTAATTTACAAATTAAGTAAGTTACAGGGGTATTGATCTCAGGTTTAAAAAAAGATCTCGATAAAAAGAAAGAAGTGCATATGCACAAAGAACGTGATAAGCTACACCTCAGCTGTACATAGATTTCAAGAAGGGAATATTCTCTCAAAGAACAATATGTTAGTCTACCTCTAATACTCAAAACACCAATGGCCTGCAGCTTGGCAATTTCCGGAAACTTAATTTTTCTTTGTCGGTCATCCCGATCAGACCATATGTTTTTCCTCTGTAGGAGAGGTGTTAATTGGTTAGAAAGAAGGTAATGCTGTTGGTTTTTACGTGCAAGGTGGTTTATGAAATGCGGTTATGTGTTAAAGGTAGAACATTGTCGGCCGATGTCGTTATTTTAATGAGAAGGATAACTACTCGACCAAGGAAAGGAAAGTCTGTTTACACACACACACGAGTACACATATTTAATTAATGTTTAGATTCATAATGCTGCTAATTTGGCTCTTTTTTAAAATTAAATGTCATGCACATTTCTTTTGAAAGAATTGAATGCTCAAGTACACAAAACGATTTTTATAAAGCCTTTTTAGAGATTATTTGAGAACTTTAACCTCCCAGTTGTTTTGAAAATGGTTGTGTGTTCTAATTTATTTTTAAAAACCTTACATTTATTCACATATTAATTAGTCTTTAGACTTTGAAAAACTTACCGGGTCAATTATTTTCCTAACCAATTATATCTTACGATTGGCTTAGACAGACTTACCTGTCTATTCAAATCGTTTTAAAGAAGACGGGTTACATTGAAGTTCTTGTTTGTATTTAAAAAAAAGATTTAATTTTAAAACAATTTAAAAACATTACACTTTAAAAAATTTCCTTATTACAAGTCTAACAACATGATTTAAAATACAAAAAGTGCATGTATTTTACAAATGGTTAGACAACGCTAGGTCAAATGTACGCTGGTTTTGTATATTTACTGATTAGTATCTATCAAAAAATATCAAGAAATTAAATATAAAACATACTTTGGCAATCACTTGAATTTACACGGCTTTGTTAACACATTTCAAAACGTTACACGGCCTTACATAATTAAATTTTAATACTACAGAAATAAACGAAACGAAGCTACTTATAAAACATTTTCGGTTGTTATTGAATTTTGAAACGTAAATTATTAAAAGTTCAACACAAGAGCTTAACACAAAAATAATACCATTGCAGCTAAATGGCGATCCTTCTCCTTCCGTCGCTGGTGAAAGATAGATCAGCTTCTCACGGTACGTTGGTTACTGAATCCCCGACCCTTAAACCTTAGTAAAAAGTCTTTCATTGGGTTACGGTTTATCATGGCCTTCTCCCATAGCGTTGTCCTAAAACATTTTTAGATACAAAAATTTCTTTTAAACTAGGCCGATATATACATTAGCTAAAATAAATATTTATGCAACATGCTAAATTGTAAACCGAAATTATTTAGCATATTACAAATAATTCATCACTTATTCATTCAGCTTTCTTTCTGAGAGTTTATACCCATCCCGGTAAGTCATTCGGTAAGAACATTGATAAACTGACGGTGCGGGAAATCGTTGCAGTAACTGACCTTACCATGTCAGAAATCTTCGCGGGAATATACTTAGCAACTTCATCAGTTGTATGTCGTAGATGATTATTACCATAGATTTCAGTGACCGAATATTTGTTCAGAAAAATAGTAGCATTGTTATAGCTTTTTTTGAAAAATATCGACTTTGGCATTCGGGCTACAAATGTGCTCAAAATTGTGAATCAAAACCATTCTCGAATAAACTTAATCACGTATACAAAATTTCGTAATTTTCCAGTCGTTTAGAAGTTCAGTCTTATACATACGGACAGAAGCAATATACTGTGTGTGTGTGTGTATATATATATATATATATATATATATATATATATATAAAAGATGACTTTTACATGAAGATTTAACCTATCGAGTAATACCCGTTTCACATCTTTCAAAAATAAGACATAACCGTCTTTCCGAATGAAGTTAGTAAATGTTTGGATCAAGGTTTCGAAATGAAGGAAATCGTCAACGCTTCAAGCTATGAAAAGGTATTGTGAATTGATGTGAAACGTCTCCCCTTTTTTGTTCTTCTGAGATGAAAAGCCAAATGTCGATGTAAAATCCGACCCAAGAAAGAACACTCTTGAGTAATGTACAAAATTGGTCATGTTATCAGTGAAAAATAATAATACGTAAAAAGTAATTTTTGCGTTAGGGCTTATTAATTTTAATAAAATGTATAAGAATAATAAGAAGAAAAAAGTTATATATTTATTTATTACATATACAAAAAAAATAATAGGGCAACTTTTAACGATATATAAACAGCGCCATATGGAAAACAACTCCCATCGTATGGAGTACGCATAAAGGGATAGAGTACGCAAATATGAACAGAATAATCAACTAAAATGATTCACGCGAAACATTTTTTTACAAAAGGTTTGTAAAAGAAGTGGTTTTTATCTGCATCTCTTTTAGGGGCTGTGAAGAAAGCTGTCGGTATTTTTCCAGTTAGTGCCGTGAACAGTAGAGCTATTGACGCTTTTCCATTGGAGTTGCACACTCTCGGGGAATATTATTTTTGCTGAGCCTAGACAAAGTTAAAGAAAAATTTGGCACTATGAGATCAAGGTATAAACAAATTAGACAAAGCTTATACAAATCACGGCACGGTTTATTCACTGCATTCGGATTCTGTACCACGGTCTGTATCCGTTAAGGCTTTAGCGGGAAAAGCTCGTAACCCAGCGAAATCTAGCGTAGCGAGCAAATGTGAGACAACTGCTGCGTTAGCGGTAGCTGCATCTATGAAGGTACCAAAGCGCGATAGACGGTGAAAAGTCGATACGAAGAAGTATAAGGCGGCGTCCTAGCTGGACGACGAAAAATCGGTCGGTCGTCCGAGTGAGCGAATCCGTCGCAACAAAACATCTTAAACATATAAACAAGCGTGAGAGCGTCCTAGCTGGGCGAACGACAATGCGACCGACGCGACCGATCAAAGACAAACATGTTAGTCTTTGGTCGTGCGGGTCGTCAGACCGACTACAGCGGTTGCAGGCCTCGAACAGTGAACATGTCGGCCGAGTCGTTGACTAGTGAAGACTTTGTACATCACAATATTATGTCATCTTTTTTGACGTACTTTAATGTTAAAATGAGACGTTTTTTCACAGAAATTAACCGCATAATGTTTGTTGTCTTCAATGTAAAGTCTTTCTTCAATTCGGTGACGATGAGGTCAAATGTATCCACTGACATCCTAGTGTAATTTGTAAACAGTTCAGGATACAATCTCAACTTTTCATACGATTAAACTCGTCAAACTCGTACCTGGCCTTCCAAATCTCAATTGTAGCGGTTCTGCGGTCCAATGATTTCTTCTCAAGGTAAACATAGTTTATAGAAGAGCTGTCCAGCAGCACG
>JBAIZL010000001.1:54348770-54408770 GCA_036971475.1 Prosapia bicincta | reverse complement strand
ACAATAACCAAGGTCGACAAAAATATTTTTTGTTCTATTTACAACGGGGTATTAATTAAGGATAATATAATTACATTGTTTCTTAAAACTGTACGCTTATTTACAATAAATTCATGCCAATGTTATGCAACATTTAATAAATGTTGATACAAAAATTCAATAGTTGAAACATATATTGAAGTACATTACCTTTCTTGCAAACGATACTTATTCTAAGGGAGATAGTCATTGGACCTCTTTTGATGTCTCAGCCAATTACTTGTTAATTCAGGTCGCATATCTCGAGGTTATTGTTAATCCATGCCGCATATCTCGGGGTTATCATTGATCTAGGCTACATATCTTGAGGTTATTGTTAATCCATGCCGCATATCTAGGGGTTATCGTTAATCCATGCCGCATATCTTGGGGTTATTGTTAATCCATGCCGCATATCTTGGGGTTATTGTTAATCCATGCCGCATATCTCGGGGTTATCATTGATCTAGGCTACATATCTTGAGGTTATTGTTAATCCATGCCGCATATCTAGGGGTTATCGTTAATCCATGCCGCATATCTTGGGGTTATTGTTAATCCATGCCGCATATCTTGGGGTTATTGTTAATCCATGCCGCATATCTCTGGGTTATTGTTAATCCAGGCTACATATCTTGAGGTTATTGTTAATCCATGCCGCATATCTAGGGGTTATCGTTAATCCATGCCGCATATCTTGGGGTTATTGTTAATCCATGCCGCATATCTTGGGGTTATTGTTAATCCATGCCGCATATCTTGGGGTTATTGTTAATCCATGCCGCATATCTCGGGGTTATCATTGATCTAGGCTACATATCTTGAGGTTATTGTTAATCCATGCCGCATATCTAGGGGTTATCGTTAATCCATGCCGCATATCTTGGGGTTATTGTTAATCCATGCCGCATATCTTGGGGTTATTGTTAATCCATGCCGCATATCTCGGGGTTATCATTGATCTAGGCTACATATCTTGAGGTTATTGTTAATCCATGCCGCATATCTAGGGGTTATCGTTAATCCATGCCGCATATCTTGGGGTTATTGTTAATCCATGCCGCATATCTTGGGGTTATTGTTAATCCATGCCGCATATCTCGGGGTTATTGTTAATCCAGGCCACATATCTCGGGGTTATTGTTAATCCATGCCGCATATCTAGGGGTTATCGTTAATCCATGCCGCATAGCTTGGGGTTATTGTTAATCCAGGCTACATATCTTGAGGTTATTGTTAATCCATGCCGCATATCTAGGGGTTATCGTTAATCCATGCCGCATATCTTGGGGTTATTGTTAATCCATGCCGCATATCTCGGGGTTATTGTTAATCCAGGCCACATATCTCGGAGTTATTGTTAATCCATGCCGCATTTCTAGGGGTTATCGTTAATCCATGCCGCATAGCTTGGGGTTATTGTTAATCCAGGCTACATATCTTGAGGTTATTGTTAATCCATGCCGCATATCTAGGGGTTATCGTTAATCCATGCCGCATATCTAGGGGTTATCGTTAATCCATGCCGCATAGCTTGGGGTTATTGTTAATCTAGGCTACATATCTTGAGGTTATTGTTAATCCATGCCGCATATGTAGGGGTTATCGTTAATCCATGCCGCATATCTTGGGGTTATTGTTAATCCATGCCGCATATCTCGGGGTTATTGTTAATCCAGGCCACATATCTCGGGGTTATTGTTAATCCATGCCGCATATCTTGGGGGTTATTGTTAATCCAGGCCACATATCTCGGGGTTATTGTTAATCCATGCCGCATATCTCGGGGTTATCGTTAATCCATGCCGCATATCTTGGGGTTATTGTTAATCCATGCCGTATATCTCGGGGTTATTGTTAATCCAGGCCACATATCTCGGGGTTATTGTTAATCCAGGCTACATATCTTGAGGTTATTGTTAATCCATGCCGCATATCTCGGGGTTATCGTTAATCCATGCCGCATATCTTGGGGTTATTGTTAATCCAGGTCACATATCTCGGGGTTATTGTTAATCCAGGCCACATATCTCAGGGTTATTGTTAATCCATGCCGCATATCTAGGGGTTATCGTTAATCCATGCCGCATAGCTTGGGGTTATTGTTAATCCAGGCTACATATCTTGAGGTTATTGTTAATCCATGCCGCATATCTAGGGGTTATCGTTAATCCATGCCGCATATCTTGGGGTTATTGTTAATCCATGCCGCATATCTTGGGGTTATTGTTAATCCATGCCGCATATCTCGGGGTTATTATTAATCCAGGCCAAATATCTCGGGGTTATTGTTAATCCATGCCGCATATCTAGGGGTTATCGTTAATCCATGCCGCATAGCTTGGGGTTATTGTTAATCCAGGCTACATATCTTGAGGTTATTGTTAATCCATGCCGCATATCTAGGGGTTTTCGTTAATCCATGCCGCATATCTAGGGGTTATCGTTAATCCATGCCGCATAGCTTGGGGTTATTGTTAATCTAGGCTACATATCTTGAGGTTATTGTTAATCCATGCCGCATATGTAGGGGTTATCGTTAATACATGCCGCATATCTTGGGGTTATTGTTAATCCATGCCGCATATCTCGGGGTTATTGTTAATCCAGGCCACATATCTCGGGGTTATTGTTAATCCATGCCGCATATCTTGGGGGTTATTGTTAATCCAGGCCACATATCTCGGGGTTATTGTTAATCCATGCCGCATATCTCGGGGTTATCGTTAATCCATGCCGCATATCTTGGGGTTATTGTTAATCCATGCCGCATATCTCGGGGTTATTGTTAATCCAGGCCACATATCTCGGGGTTATTGTTAATCCAGGCTACATATCTTGAGGTTATTGTTAATCCATGCCGCATATCTCGGGGTTATCGTTAATCCATGCCGCATATCTTGGGGTTATTGTTAATCCAGGTCACATATCTCAGGGTTATTGTTAATCCAGGCTACATATCTTGAGGTTATTGTTAATCGATGCCGCATATCTCGGGGTTATTGTTAATCCATGCCTCATATCTCGGGGTTATTGTTAATCCATGAAGCATATCTTGAGGTTATTGTTAATCCATGCCGCATATCTCGGGGTTATCGTTAATCCATGCAGCATAGCTTGGGGTTATTGTTAATCCAGGCTACATATCTTGAGGTTATTGTTAATCCATGCCGCATATCTCGGGGTTATCGTTAATCCATGCCGCATATCTTGGGGATATTGTTAATTCAGGTCACATATCTCAGGGTTATTGTTAATCCATGCCGTATATCTCGGGGTATTGTTAATCCAGGCTACATATCTTGAGGTTATTGTTAATCCATCCCGCATATCTAGGGGTTATCGTTAATCCATGCCGCATATCTTGGGGTTATTGTTAATCCATGCCGCATATCTCGGGGTATTGTTAATCCAGGCCACATATCTCGAGGTTATTGTTAATCCATGCCGCATATCTAGGGGTTATCGTTAATCCATGCCGCATAGCTTGGGGTTATTGTTAATCCAGGCTACATATCTTGAGGTTATTGTTAATCCATGCCGCATATCTAGGGGTTATCGTTAATCCATGCCGCATATCTAGGGGTTATCGTTAATCCATGCCGCATAGCTTGGGGTTATTGTTAATCTAGGCTCCATATCTTGAGGTTATTGTTAATCCATGCCGCATATGTAGGGGTTATCGTTAATCCATGCCGCATATCTTGGGGTTATTGTTAATCCATGCCGCATATCTCGGGGTTATTGTTAATCCAGGCCACATATCTCGGGGTTATTGTTAATCCATGCCGCATATCTTGGGGGTTATTGTTAATCCAGGCCACATATCTCGGGGTTATTGTTAATCCATGCCGCATATCTCGGGGTTATCGTTAATCCATGCCGCATATCTTGGGGTTATTGTTAATCCATGCCGTATATCTCGGGGTTATTGTTAATCCAGGCCACATATCTCGGGGTTATTGTTAATCCAGGCTACATATCTTGAGGTTATTGTTAATCCATGCCGCATATCTCGGGGTTATCGTTAATCCATGCCGCATATCTTGGGGTTATTGTTAATCCAGGTCACATATCTCGGGGTTATTGTTAATCCAGGCCACATATCTCGGGGTTATTGTTAATCCATGCCGCATATCTAGGGGTTATCGTTAATCCATGCCGCATAGCTTGGGGTTATTGTTAATCCAGGCTACATATCTTGAGGTTATTGTTAATCCATGCCGCATATCTAGGGGTTATCGTTAATCCATGCCGCATATCTTGGGGTTAT
This sequence comes from Prosapia bicincta, assembly GCA_036971475.1. Classification (NCBI taxonomy): domain Eukaryota; kingdom Metazoa; phylum Arthropoda; class Insecta; order Hemiptera; family Cercopidae; genus Prosapia; species Prosapia bicincta. Next base: position 54,404,479 of record JBAIZL010000001.1, on the reverse strand, counting down.
TGTTAATCCATGCCGCATATCTTGGGGTTATTGTTAATCCATGCCGCATATCTCGGGGTTATTGTTAATCCAGGCCAAATATCTCGGGGTTATTGTTAATCCATGCCGCATATCTAGGGGTTATCGTTAATCCATGCCGCATAGCTTGGGGTTATTGTTAATCCAGGCTACATATCTTGAGGTTATTGTTAATCCATGCCGCATATGTAGGGGTTATCGTTAATCCATGCCGCATATCTTGGGGTTATTGTTAATCCATGCCGCATATCTCGGGGTTATTGTTAATCCAGGCCACATATCTCGGGGTTATTGTTAATCCTTGCCGCATATCTTGGGGGTTATTGTTAATCCAGGCCACATATCTCGGGGTTATTGTTAATCCATGCCGCATATCTCGGGGTTATCGTTAATCCATGCCGCATATCTTGGGGTTATTGTTAATCCATGCCGCATATCTCGGGGTTATTGTTAATCCAGGCCACATATCTCGGGGTTATTGTTAATCCAGGCTACATATCTTGAGGTTATTGTTAATCCATGCCGCATATCTCGGGGTTATCGTTAATCCATGCCGCATATCTTGGGGTTATTGTTAATCCAGGTCACATATCTCAGGGTTATTGTTAATCCAGGCTACATATCTTGAGGTTATTGTTAATCGATGCCGCATATCTCGGGGTTATTGTTAATCCATGCCTCATATCTAGGGGTTATTGTTAATCCATGCAGCATATCTTGAGGTTATTGTTAATCCATGCCGCATATCTCGGGGTTATCGTTAATCCATGCAGCATAGCTTGGGGTTATTGTTAATCCAGGCTACATATCTTGAGGTTATTGTTAATCCATGCCGCATATCTCGGGGTTATCGTTAATCCATGCCGCATATCTTGGGGATATTGTTAATTCAGGTCACATATCTCAGGGTTATTGTTAATCCATGCCGTATATCTCGGGGTATTGTTAATCCAGGCTACATATCTTGAGGTTATTGTTAATCCATGCCGCATATCTCGGGGTTTATCGTTAATCCATGCCGCATATCTTGGGGTTATTGTTAATCCATGCCGAATATCTCGGAGTTATTGTTAATCCAGGCCACATATCTCGGCGTTATTGTTAATCCAGGCTACATATCTTGAGGTTATTGTTAATCCATGCCGCATATCTCGGGGTTATCGTTAATCCATGCCGCATATCTTGGGGTTATTGTTAATCCATGCCGTATATCTCGGGGTTATTGTAAATCCATGCCGTATATCTCGGGGTTATTGTTAATCCATGGCACATATCTCGGGGTTATTGTTAATCCATGGCGCATATCTCGGGGTTATTGTTATTCCAGGTCACATATCTCGGGGTTATTGTGATCTAGGCTACATATCTCGAGATTATTGTTAATTCAGGTCCTGAAGGTTGGTGATAAAGAGGATCAACGGGTAAGTCTTTCCATAATTCGTTCAGGAATTCCGAACTAGATTTCCAGAACAGGATGCTAGCGAAGATACAGATTTTAAAGCCAGAATGAAGTTATTGAATTCAGCTGCTCCAATAAAAGTAACATTAAGGATTTTAAATCAGGATATTTTACAGTGATTATAGCAAGAGCGAAATTCCCGGGGATTCAGTAATTAGAAATGTCTTTATAGATTCTAATTGGTTTTGTCTATGCCCCGTTGTAGATACGAAACCATTTCTCTTATAATCTGATCATGAGGAGACAGATGGAGATTGCCTAGTGTAGGTGGAATATTCTTGTCTCAATATTAAAAAAAATATATTACGTTCTTGCAAATCGCCACTGAAGCTACATTTTTCTATTTTATAGTCTGGCTATGTTTATGAATTAGGTTAAGTGAAATAGTTTTAATAAATTAATTTAAAGTTTCCTGGGTCCATGGTTTTAGTGATGTATGTGTCGAATCTTATTTATTGTAATTTATTTAAATTTTATAAAATTAATAACCATTTTTATCTACTGAACCCTTTTCGACACTAATGTATATCTTGTGACGGTCATTTGGGAAAATACACAAACCAACGCACACACACACGCGCGCGCGCAATAATAATAATTTAAAGAACTGTAAAAATGTATTTGACCAAACCTCGGAAAATGTTACAAAGGGAATTACCTAAGTTATTCCTCACCAAAGATTCATTAGCAAGGCAAAGAGGTGAAGCTAAGCTCACCAACTTATCTAATTGCAAAATGGTTTATAATATATTTACATAAGATAAAGCTAATTCTATCTCTATCGCTGAAGAACACATAGCAGAGTGTTAGAGCCCTGGGAGATGTTAATTTAACATAATCTGAATACCTGATATAGTTGAATGTAGTTTGGTTGTACACTAGCATCCCCATGATGTAAAACCAACATTCATATAAAACTTCTAAAATATTGAAGTTTCTTAGAGTTACTAAAAACATTAGTGTTTTGTTTATTGTCTAACGCCCTTATGGAGACTAACCTTATACCATGACTTTGACCTTTATTGTCCTCATTTACTACCCTCTAAGGATGACAAAGGGTTAAGAGCTGACCAACAGGTGGTTTATTTATCAAGAAGTCAAAGTCAATGAATGGTGGTAGGGCACGGTTCATCAATCAAAGACGGCAGTGTAAAAGTGGATCCTATTGTGTGAGTGTGCATTATCGGAGGATTGATTGTAACTTAAGTTTGTACACGGTGATTAATGATGTTTTCGGAATAGGATTTTACACGTGTTTGGGTATTTGTTTACACACTGTTGGCAAAGCATACCCAATATCTGGTACATATTTATAGTTTGTAGGCAAATCCCTTTAAAAAATTGATTTCACTAGCGTTAGACAATTTTCTGATTCAGTGCAAAATGCGTTTCCTGAAGTTATCAGTATTTTAATGGTTTTGGTCATGTTTTTCAATGATTAAATAGTAAATAATTTTATTAGAACCATTTTCGTTTTTAACCATTTGAGGATTTCTTGAGACTAATATTCCCAAAAGACTAAATAAAAGCTAACAATGTGCCACATGCCCCTAACATGTTTAGAAGACATAAAGAATAAACTCTCAGAGAGGATGAAAGAGTGATGAATTATGTTTTAACAAATACATTCAACATCTACATATCACAAATAATATTAATAAGCTCAACACAACTGAAAGTTTAAAAACAACAAAATTAAACTTCTAGACATTTTAAACGAAAAAATGTTACAATAGATCAGATATTGTGCGATTGAAGTGGGTTGACTGAGGTTTGTAGCAAAATTTATCTACACGGCAGTTCAAATTGACGCTAGGGGATGATTCTAGATCATCAATCGTGTCCTCTCCTTTTTACGTCCATATGCTTATTTCATAAAATTTAGCAATTTTGAAATGATTAATATACTCATCTTCATTTCTGTTAGGAATATTTCTATATATTTGAGTACATTTTCTGCCATTCCTAACTTTTCAATATTCTCTTCTGTTGATGCGTTTCCGATTAACTCCATTTTCAAATTTTTAAATAATGAACATATTAGTCATATAAAATTTCAAAGACCTGAAAAATCTAGTGTTGCAGAACATATTCTAAACACTAAACACACTTTAGAATTAAATGATCTAAAATTATTGAAAAATGTTAATTCAAAAGGTCTTTTGAATAGTTTTGAAAGTATTCAACAAATATGACGAAAATAATTTATTAAATTGTGATAAAGGGCCTATCCCTAAATCTCAGTTATATTCATTAATTAGGAGATAGTTGTAACTTCGTTAATAAGGAATATTATTGTTTTTTAGTAAAATTGAAATAGTTGTAACGGTAACTCTTCACCACGAGAGGGGGAAGACCGGACCAAGTTGTAGAGGGGGAATTTACTGCAACGTGATTGGTCGTACTAGTTTTTTAAATAAGGGGCGTGGCGAAGTAGTTGCCGGTTTAAGCCTATATATTTGTTGTATTATGTTGTTTAAAGTTGGTTGTATTTTTTAAATACCTCTGAAGATGATTGCTGGGCAATCGAAATGTACATAAGGTTTAAATAAAATGTTATTTGTGGTTTAGAGGTTTTATTTATTTAAAAATAAACATTACGCCACAGTTGCTTCATATAGTTATCCATTTTCAAAACTTCAATAGTATTGGTCGCTCAAGTTTTGAGCTCGTCTTCATATACCGTTAGCCACGCCCCCCACAACTTCCAGACCTCACTTCCTGTTGGTGCACGCCTACTCTTGCTTCTTGCGTCCATCACTTAATAATGTTAAACTTTTAAATATAACGTTCGACTGAATGAACGTTAAATGAGCAAATGAATACACAGTCGAACGTTATATTTAAAAGTTTAAGATTATTAAGTAGGTGGACACAAGAAGCAAGAGTAGGCGTGCACCAACAGGAAGTGAGGTCTGGAAGTTGTGGGGGGGCGTGGCTCAAAACTTGGGCGACCAGTACTATTGAAGGTTTGAAAATGGAGTTAATCCGAAACGCGTCAAAGAAGAGAATATTGAAAAGTTAGGAATGGTAGAAATGTACTCAAACATTTATTTAGCAGTTTTCTTTGGTAATTAAAAATATATTATTTACACCATTACCTCCATTTAATGATGCCTTTATTTCGTTTTTATTGTAATTTTTCACTTTTAACACTTTATTGTGGAAAATGTTATTTCACTTGGTTCTTGCCACTTATAGTCACATTTACTAGTCCCACGTTTACTTGCAGCCACTGTTTATCTTAGGCATTCGTAACTGCAAGGGGTTTCCTCCACAAAAGGAATAGTATACTTTAAAGCATTAAAAAAAATTACAAGAAACTAGAGAGAAATGCGTCTACTGAGAAAGTTCGCTAAATTTTTAAGTCTAACATTTAGTTATGAAGTAGGAAAAAGCTATTTTTTGTTTCTTTTAGTGTGTGTTTATGTAATTACCAGCTCCTTATGTAGTTAGACTAATCAAACCATCCTACATAACGTGATGAAAAATCCAAGTTGTTAATTAATTTGTATTTCTTAATATACTCATCTTTACTTACGTTAAGAATATATGTATACACTCTGCCTTTCCTAACATTAAAACATTTTTCTTTGTTGGTGCGTTTCGGATTACCTCCATTCTCAATACGTCAAACAGTACTCCCCAGTAAAGAGCTATGAGTAAAATGATTTGAGAATGCAATTAATCAGAAACGCGTCAACAAAAAAAATTTTGTAAAGTTAGGAAAGGCAGAAAAATGTACTCAAATGTATAACTAGGTTTTAATAAAAGGAAGAGTGAAAAATTGTAATCTAAGTGAACTTGAATTGAATTGCTTTGGTTTAGTGATATTCAACCTTCCATTAAGAAGTAACCACACACTTTCAAGTTTAATAAACAGTAAATATTATAAAAATATAATACTGTATAGGAAATACTATAGAGGATTTGGTTAAATATGCAAGCCAATGTTAAGGTTGACAGTATAATTTTACTTTTTTCATACTTTACAAATGAATAGCAAATTAAATAAATAGAAAACATTACAATGAATTTTACCTTTAAATTTACACTAAATGTTCTTAATGACTTCCTGCAACGTCAATACAGAAATGCATTCGTTTAGTGACATTTGCAGCAACTTATGTAAAGTTTGTTCTCTAATGTTTCTAATCGCGATTTCAATGTTTGTTTGAAATTCATAAATTGTCGTCGACGTCTAAAGACCCCCATAAGGGGGTGAAGAAATCAAACGTGTAAGATCTAGCGGACTAGTAGGTCACAGATACTTAGATACTAATTGATAAATAAAAAGTTTCCCTGGTATTACCAGCGCTTCATGTCTTGTAACTTTGTCTTTTTAAAGCCAAAAATCTCTTTCGTTCAAATTTAACAACGGAAAAAACTGTTGTATCAAATCACGGCAAAGTACATTGTTCATAACGCTGGCAATAAATAACGGCCCTATTATAGGACAGACGTTAAATTGCACACCATTCTGATTTTACGTGAGTGCGATGATTTTCCATGGAAAGCGTGAGGATTTGTAACATTTGTAGCGTTAGCATACAACCGTTCTGATTGTTTATATTGACATAAATAAAACCACGCTTCACTACTAAAACATTATCCAATACTTGAATACCATTTTCATCAACCAAAGACCGTTTATCAACGGTCGAATATTGTCCACGTTTTTGTTGGTATGTAGCTTTCTGTAACATTAGTTACATCAATGCGATAAGGGTGCAAATGTAACTTTTTTGTAACTCTGAAAACATTGGTTATTGTTAGCTCAAATTCTGATAATAAACTTATAAGATATTTTATAGGCGATTGAGTCAAACGAGTGTTCAAATTTTCGAAAACTTAAGGTCAACTTTGTTGGCTTAGATAATTTGTGATCTAGTACACTTCCACTTTTACGGAATTTAATGATTGAATGCAATATTATCTATTCATTTAGAAAGGCAGAACAGAGAAACTTAAAACTAAACTTAGCTTGCAGATATTTGTAAGATTTACACACTGTATAAGTCTTTACATTAAACATGTAACTTCACCTGCATAATATATATATATATATATATATATATATATATATATATATATATATATATATATATATATATATATATATATATATATATATATATATTTTTTAAAACAACATAGGTTATTCAAATACAAGAATATTTATTCTTCTATAATAGAAATATTCTTGTATTTGAATAACCTATGTTGTTTTAAATTATTAAACAAGAAAACATATTTTATATATATATATATATATATATATATATATATATATACACACACACATACTTTTGTATGTTTGAATGAATGTGTGTGTATGGAATTATTTATTTATTGATAAGGAAGCATCTAGAAATTTAAAATTTGTAACTTCAAGCTAAACTTAAATAATGTGACCATAAATTTGTCCCGTCAGTAGTGAATTGTAATTCAGTTCATCTTCAATACTATTACCACGAAAATGTGTAACCAAATATTACTTTCCAAAAAGTGATAAAATTATGGTAGGAATTATCAAAGTAAAGCTGGGACGGTGATAATTTTGATTATTAGAATACTTGAAAAAAATTAATTCTGAAATTTTAATCTCGTTTAATCTGCAAATTCCTAAGAGGGAATTAGCAACCAGTTACCGGAATTTAGAAACCTTTTTTTGTAATAATGAATTTCGTTTTAATAACATGTAAATATAACGTGAAATCCGTGTTGGCTATTAATGTTAAAGCGAAGCCGTGTTCACGCTTGCGTCGCCCATCGTCATAGAAACGACGGCTCCGATTCTTCCACAACTGAAATCAAGGACGTCCCAGAACGACTCTAGCGGCTGACGTGGCTAAACGGTTGCGTATAGTTGTGCGTGCGACCGGCATACTCGCACTTTATGTTCACCGCGCGGAAGCACACTGTTGATCCGCTGTGCACGACATTCGAACACCAAGCGTAAATAATTCGGCTAAGTCATACTCTGGTGACGGTTTGTATTTCTGTCTGTTGAAATCCTTTGTTTGGATAATGTGGCACAAGTGCGATCCCGGATAGTCAGGGAAAAGGATCCAGGTCTGTGCCAAACTGAAGACCCAGGGACTATGGGCATCTGCCTGGACACAGGTATACAGCACTTGTTTGTATAATATTATATCCTAATTAAAAAGTTTCAAAATGTAATAAAAATTTGCAGAAATACAAACTAAAGGTTTCAAATATATTTATTACTATTTTCATTATTATTATTATTATTATTACAATCAGTATATTATTATTTCAAAATATGTGTAACTTTTATTAATGTAAAACATAGTTCTATAAAGAGTTGTGGGTAATTTAGAAGAAACGTAGTTGAATATCGACAATACCTGAACAGTGTCCACTAAAACTCGTGTCCAATAGAAGGTAATTTTGATACTAGGCGTAATTAGTCACTACTTGTATTTTTAAATATTCTCTGAGGTATATAATTATAATGTATAATGCGTCATTCGTAGGCACTTGTGCAAACAAAACAACCACACCAGGCTTTGGAAATAAGAATAAACTTCCGAAAAGTAAATAGTGAAAACTACACGTAAACTAACAATATAAACGTAACACTTAACGGATAGACTTGAGTAAACTTGTGATATAAGTAATAATAAACAAACTTACACACTAAATACAACGTCGTAGAAAGCAACCTCGATCAAAATGGAAGGTTATGCAGAGAAACTCAGATAGGAATAAAAATAAAATCCATGGTATTACGAATTTTGTAATTCTATGCCTTTTCGGAACATGTATTATATTTGTATATATTTATAGGCTTATATATATATATATATATATATATATATATATATATATATATATATATATATATACAACACATACATTCATTTCCCGTCGCAGCTTCGCCCGTGAACATTTAAATATAAAATGAAATCAGTGCTTTAGAGCACGGAGTGGTTAATTCCAATTTTTTCAAATAATATATTTATAACAGTTTTCACATGTAAGTTAACAATTTTTCAAGTAACTAAAATACGTCTCACAGCTACTACAAGTTATAGCTTTTAACAAATGGGATAATATTTTTCATTAAAAATCATACCTATGAATGATGTTATTCGAATTATTAAACTTTTTAAACAACAAGATAAAAAGTTTTGAAGAACCACTTGTGACTATATATTTACTAATCACTTAAACAATAGTTAATGACTATCCGAACTTTATATACTGTCCTGACTATATATTTACATTATGAAATAAAGGCTTTCAAGTATATACCTTTCGTAGTTTAGGATCCTTTTTGAGTCAGTAGACTAGGGGATTTATGCTGGTTCATATAAACGTTTTGCAAACCTTTCTCTTAAATTAGAAAGCAAAGTTATACTCAAAAGTTCATGTCCTCATATATTATAATATAGTCTAGACTAAATCTTTTATAATATAAACGGATAGTTTACAACTAAAGAACAAATTTAACCCCACCTAAACTACCGACAATGATTTTAAAATAAGGCGAACCAATGAGAGACCTCAATGTTCTGTTTATTTCACACTGATTTCGAAAGTTTCTATAAGTTTACTGGATAACCTAATTAGAACTACATTTTAAGTTTAGTTGCATAGTAACTAATCTAAAAACTGTTTCTTTTGCAAAATGACGGCAAATGCTCTGACAGTAGGCCTACTAATAAGAGTTATAATTAGGCCTACGTACATGAAACGTTTGTAAGAGATTTACAATATAATTCTTATTAATTTTAATTTTATTGCTAATAGTTTGTCAAATACAATTTACAAAAGTATGTATATACAAATAACTTTATGGGAGAGAGAGAGAGAGAGAGAGAGAGAGAGAGAGAGAGAGAAAGAGAGAGAGAGAGAGAAAGAGAGAGAGATACTTTATAAAAGAACCTTATGGTGGTTATAAAAAAAACTATGAAATCGTGACATCGAGGTTCATTTTATTTCCAAAGTACTACGATTTGTAGCGCTCTTCTGTAGTTGCCATTACAAATCATAAATAAATCTTACTTTTTTTTCTGAATATTCTACCCGTTAAACTAGGATATGCATGAAACAGAGTATAAAAACCTCAACCAGAAATTCAGGAATTAAATTAAAGTATAACAAAAAGACTAATTTTTGTTTCAGCTTATTGTGCATTAAAATAATGTAGTGATCACTAAGGGATTTCATACATTTACAAAAGCTTGGATTTTCCTAACATTGTCCTTTAACATATAGTAATATGTAAACACTAGTATATAATAGCACTTAGTTTTTGTCCAACTGAGAACAACCGTTTCCAGAAATGTATCCCATTATCGACACAGACCGTCAAATTTTCAGTTTTTACATTTTTTTATGGCATTACAGTAGTTGTGTTTATTAAAAAAAAGCCATAACGTACACATACATAAATACACAAATATCAAACACTAATACAGTTTCTGAAGATTTTTAAACAAAAATATTTCAAATATAGAATTAGGTTTTTATGGTTGGTGATTAAACATGAGATTTTCAACAAATATAAAAGTAAATATTAAGAAAATAAATATTGCTAATTTCAATGAAAACGACTCCACCAGTTTGAATTATGATGCAAACAAGCTAACCTTTCGGTCATGAGCAAAACACGTCATTGCCTTACAGTTGTTATAAAATTTGGGAACATGAAAAATTTTTTAAAGGAAATGTTTACTTGCCAAATATTTTTAAATTTGCTGAAATTACTGAAATGTGTGCTGTCTTATTTTGAACATTACCATAATACGTAATCATAATTCCGATCTTAAAAACATTTATTAAATGCCATTTAAGTATTACTTGCCCTGATTTTATTTAAAATTTTCAACTTATTGTAATTTGTTATTAACTACTGAGAATTTTTAAAAGGATGTATTTCATAAAGTGTAAATTTATAATTGATTATTACCATATAAATATTCTTTGAGCTTAGCTTGTGAGGTTATTTTAAAAACATACACAAAACTCACAAATTAATCATTTATTTACTCATACGCGTTTCAAAGATAAAGTCATCATCATCAGTGGGATGTAACTGAGTTGTAAGTTAGAGTTTGAAGTAGTAACACTCACTGATGATGATTAATTTGTCATTGAAACGCGTATGGCTAAATAAATGATTAATTTGTGAGTTTTGTGTATGTTTTTATTTGATTATTACCATATTGAATATTTTCAAATATAATGAAGTTATTTTTCAAATAATCATGATGTTAGTAATTTTTAATATTTAAATCAGTGAATCTTTTAATGAATTATAAAATATCAATAAAATATAAAATATTTAAAGCTGTTAATCTTCTATATAAAGTCAATAATTTAGTAAAACATTTTTAAGCACAAAAATTTAATTTTTCAAGTATTAATTTCAAATGCAAAGGTAAAACATAACTTTTTAGAAACCTATAGAAAACAATTAGTGTGAATATGTGCAATTTAAAAAAAAAAATGTACTACTTTTTCAAACAACTCACTAAAAATGTTATGATAATCATAATATTTGCTAAATATATAAGTACATCTACTGTCTGCCTTTGATAAGTGAAATCTCATGTTGATCCGTTCCGAAACCCATCCGTAGGTTAGAACTACTTTCAGATGCGTGGAAAGATACTCGCAGGGGGATATAACAACAGGGGAAGACACCCACATGAGGAGATAGCATACGTAGAGATACCACATGTGTTGTCTATGTTACCACTGTGGGGATTTCCAGTATGGAAGTAATTATGACCGACGAGTTAAACAAAAAGCGACCAAAGAAACATTATCCACTGATTTACTGTATATAGGCTATCGGAAATATAAGTAGACCATATGTCTACGCAGTTTGAATTTAGAAATGGTTTTAGTACAAGATATACTTTGTATAATGTACTTGTTCTTCTTTCGTGATGTAAACACTGACGATTATGCTTGATTCATTATGAAAAGACTTTCTACCCAGTAAAACAGTTTCATAGCTAATCTCAGGAAATTGAGATTAGACGAAGGATATATACGAGTAATTGTTGTTCAATCAAAATGTTATGTTGGACGTTGTTGGAGGTGTAATAAATTACCTAATAAACTAATTTATTAATTTTTTTCTAAAACTTATACCACCCTCCATTTATGTGTTTGGAAGTGTTTCTATGTATGATTGTTTTATACGATGCTAGGGTGACATTTCTACGCCTCATATTCGTAGTTGAAACTTTCTCACGCCTCAGGTGAAATTGTATTTAATTGAATTTGAACGTTTAAAAATGAATATAAGTATGAAAAAGTAAAGTAATAAAGATATGGTGTAGAGTGCTTAAAAACGCGCGAGACTAGTTTTATGATGCTAGTAACTAACATAATGATGGAATAACTGCACACGGCGGCGTATATAACATTAGTGGTGCTATCATAAACCACCACAAATAGATTTCATATAATATGTATTAGTAATAATAATAACGATAATAATAATTAGCAATAAAATGAATAGTATTAGGATGGCATAGTCTCAGCGAACTTTGCCAACATGTTTAAATAAGTTAGTGAGACTGTTTAGAAACGTAATATCACCGTATAAAGTATCTGTTTATTAGTATTTTTCATGTTCACCCACGAATACTAAAAAATAAAGAAAACACGTTATCTGAATAGAAATAGTGTAATTATAATAACATAAGTGTATCATATGATGGAGAAATGCTTATATGGAGTGGAATTGTGAATAATGTAATTTAATGGTTATTGAAGTACTTTTAAATGTGCGGGAGTAGTAAGCCTAACTGGGTTTATATATTTTATGAATCGACTAAGCTCAGTTTTATCTTTGATATTATTCAATAACTCTTTTTTAAAATACCTTTTATTAGTTGAGACTCTCCTCATATATAGCTTGTTCGAAGTTTCAAACGTTAATGAAATACTTTTTATTCATCCACTCAAGTTCAAATACATTTGTTTAAACTTAAATTGGGTGGTAGTTGATGATAATAGAGTTTTTTTCATTTAATAATTCATTAATTAAATTTAATGAATTAATTTTAGTATTATATGGGAGAAAAACGTTTCACAAAAAGAGGCAAGGTATGCAATATAGTTATTCAGTCCAATTTGGCCTAAAATAATTGATAACACATGATTTCATAAAACAGTTGTTCTTATGTTATAGGTTATGTAGTAGAAAAGCTATTTTAACGCACAGGTTATGTTGCTTTACTTTTTTAATTTAAATTATTTAATAAAAAGTAACTAGAATAAAATTTCTTTTTGTTGGCTTAAGTAGGAATTGAGTTGAAATCTTTTTTATATAACTTGTTTTTTTTTACTTTTAAGAACTACTTTTGTGTTTTAATTTTTACTTTTTAAGGCGATACTAACTAAAATATTTTATGAGTAAAAAAATAAACAAAATTTTAAAAAATCAAAATAAAGAATAAAACACAAAAAAGAGAAAACTCTAATGAATTAATGTTGTTTTTATTTCTTAAATTTAACAATTTTATAATTAAAATAGATTGAATAATTTAAACAAAATGTAAATAGATTTGATATTTATTGGCTTGATTACATTATGATTAAATAAATTGTGAGAATAACGGAGTTATTAGGTTGATGGTAGCAAATTGAAGACATCCGCACGTGAAATCTACCTTGTCGCGGCTATCTACAGCTACAGAAATGTTGTCACTAAAAGCCGCAATTATAGCTTCTATATAACGTGAACATTATAAAGCTTAGTTAAATCATGAAGTTTTAACACAATTTGAGAGCTAATGCCAAATTATTATGTATGAACCGTTCTACCGGGGGAAATCGAGAAATATATTTCTAAAATTTATTTACCTTGAGATATTAATTTCAACGTTTTTAGAGCAGAATGTTAAGAAGCTCGCAAGTAATAATATTAGACAAGATTCTAAAAATACACAATATTAAACAAAATGAATGAAAATAATATTAATTATTAAAATGAATTAAATGTTAACACATCGGAGAGCAAAAGCTATGAAAATAATAGAAGATATGAATGGGAAGATTTGTAAAAATAATATCAGAAATGAAACAAACAGGAACACATTTATACTTGCCACTGGTGTAAACGTATTGGTCATGTGGAACAATCTATATTGTAGAGGTATATATAACAATGTATATAAATAAAATAGAAAAATAACACTCGAATAAAACAGTAGATGGAAACTGTCACGAGAAACGTTCCGTAAATGATGAAAGGGAAGAAATAATAATTAGGAGTAGAAAAGAGAAAGAGGAATAAATTACATTTTACAAATGACAGGGAAAGAGAAGCATGAGTTGTATAAAACACACTTTAAGGGTGATGATGAGAGCGATGATGAGAGCGATGATGATGATGATAATGCCGATAGTGGTAGTGGCGCTTTGTTATTGTTTATATGAAGGTATGTGTAATGGCGATGATCATGATTCATAATGATACTAAATCGTGACTCTTATTAACAAAAAAGTGTTATATTCCTTCATGTGCAAAGTTTTTAATGTTGGCACCCAGTATAATTATTATGTTTTTCTGCTCATTTGTGGAGTTCTAACTCTAAATACTATTCTTATTTAAACATACAAAAGTTAAAACTTAAAAGTGTATTTTCCTTACTAACGAATAAATGTGCAAAGAACGATTAGTTCTTTTTGAACTCTTTTGGAGTACAGCCTTCACATCAGAGTAGCTCCATGGCACTTCTCCTTGAGTGCCACATCATTCTCAACTTCTTCCTCTACATGTAATATTTTTGGAGCGCCCACTACACTTGATCCCAATAGGGAGTATTCTTCATGAAATCTTCCTTTTACATGTGCGCCGTAATTCTCCTCCAGCCTTACAGACAATTACAATATCTCAGTCTTATCTAAAACGTGACAAGTGAAGTTGTAACTACAGTTTTATTTACTAAAAAAAATTATAGCACCATTAAGATTTTTCGAATTTGTTAATTATATTTATATGTTATATTAAACTTTAGATGTTTAAAAATAAAATGTATACAAAAATGAAACTACTAATCACATATTAAAATTACAGATTAAACGTTTTACCCATTCAACTATAATTTTTAAATTAAAGATCTTTTAGTTTAAATAATCTTTAATAAAGACATAAATTTTTGTTTTCATAGAAACTAGAGTAAAATTTTATTTCTGCATGAATAAAATAAAAAATAAAAAATGTTATGAAAATAACTTTTTATTTTTAGTATTTTTTTATGATATAAAAAAATATAAATTTCGTTATGAATATTAATCAAATATTTTGACCCAGTCACCAATTAAAAAGAAACTGATGAGTGTGTTATTATATTATGTATGTGAGTGCGGTAGTGTATGAGTCAACTAACCATTCTAAACTGTTTGATTGACTAAAGAGTTGTATGCAGATGCAGTGGTTGCCCATGTCCTTGCAACCAACTGTGTGTTTATGTATTATGTATGTGAGTGCGGTAGTGTATGAGTCAACCAGCCATTCTAAACTGTTTGATTGACTAAAGAGTTGTATGCAGATGCAGTGGTTGCCCATGTCCTTGCAACCAACTGTGTGTTTATGTATTATGTATGTGAGTGCGGTAGTGTATGAGTCAACCAACCATTCTAAACTGTTTGATTGACTAAAGAGTTGTATGCAGATGCAGTGGTTGCCCATGTCCTTGCAACCAACTGTGTGTTTATGTATTATGTATGTGAGTGCGGTAGTGTATGAGTCAACCAACCATTCTAAACTGTTAGATTGACTAAAGAGTTGTATGCAGATGTAGTGGTTGCCCATCTCCTTGCAACCAACTGTGTGTTTATGTATTATGTATGTGAGTGCGGTAGTGTATGAGTCAACCAACCATTCTAAACTGTTTGATTGACTAAAGAGTTGTATGCAGATGCAGTGGTTGCCCATCTCCTTGCAACCAACTGTGTGTTTATGTGCGTTGTAATGTGTGTGGCGTGCCAGTGAGCCATCAGACAACTACACTTCCAATAATAACGTGATTGGAAGGACAGTTGCCGTGTATTGTTGGCGGGTTTATTGACAATATTAAATGTTTAATAAGGTGTAGCTTGGTAAAACCTTAGGGAGAACGATAATTATTGTAATACAAAATGCATTGTTGTTTTATAATTAATTGTAATATATTCGTGTTTAAATATTTTTAATCATAAAGGTTGAATAATTTAATTTTAAATTGTAAGTCTAGAATTTATGTCTTAAATAGTTAATAAAACTGATTAGTAAAAAAATATTTTACTACATAAAAACAGGCAAGAAAAATAAATTTATGGCCGGTCATAAATAAAAATAAATGTATACTTTACACTTTATATATATTACATTACTAATTGTTACCAAGTGAGTGTAGAAAAGGTAGTAGTAGCCTATATCACAATTATGGTTTCAGTAATATGTTATGGAACATTTGTATTATAATACATTCATTATTATTTGAATACGTCGTTTCTATCTGAAGTCATATAAATACATGCAAATAAGATGAATTCCAAGAATTTAAAATTATTAAACACACCAAAAAATATAGGTCACCTAATACGTTTGAGTGTATATTGTATAAGAATTAATATTGCACTATTTAAGGATATCCGACTTGTTTCTCTAACTTCCAGACCTCCAAATATCATTCACTTTGTCCCGCCATGATCTTTTGAGTCTGCCACATCTCCATTTACCCTTTGAAGTTCAATCAGCCACTTTCTTATCCAAATCTCGATAACGATTTTATCTTCGATATAGAGTGTGCGTTTATTCTATTTCTAAGGTCTTCGTTTTACACTCTGTCATCTTGTTACTTCAGAGAATTGTCATTAAAACTACAGTTTTCTGTAATGTTCTTATGACTAGAAAATCAGAGTTCTGGATTTAGTCCCAAGCCTTGATGACAATAGTTTTTTAAAGTGTTGTTTTGAGACAGTATGACTAAAATCGCGTAAGAGAAGTAGAAAAAAAATTTAATTTAGGTAGATATGCTAGGAAATAAAACCTCTGATACAAGATATAGGGAATATATTAAGGGGGCAATTGTGCAGAGTCCCCTCTTTGTATAGGAGGTATAAATAGGTGTCTACCAGCTGCACCCCTGAAAGAAAAAAATAAGGGTAGATTGAATGTAGGACTAAGAAGAGAACATATGACTCCCTGATGTATCATACTCTGTAATGAAGTCATTGTATTTATAGGCCTACGGACTATTTTAATACCATTGATATATCGGGCTTGAAATATTATATTTCAAAGGTTTTGTCTCACATAGAAATGTTATACTGCTGTTTGTCTTACTCTGTAGGCATTGGGTGATAAGGTATTTAATACAAAATCTAATACCAAGAGTTGTGTATCGTTAACTCGATAACAGGCTCATGCTCGATAACTCGATTACTCTTGATAATGCTGACAAATATGGTAGACGAGAAGCAAAGAGAAATATTTAGTTAAACGTTTTACTTACTTAACACACACACACACACACACACACACACACACACACACACACACACACACACACACACACACACACACACACACACACACACACACACACACACACATATATAATTTTTGAGTGTTGAAGGATAACAGAGAGAATGTATTTTAAACTAAACATTGTAATGTTTCTACCTTGATTGCTATCTATGAATAATAACTGTATATACCACATTGACATTATTTTATCTAATTTTTGCGTGCTCTTAATAAGATTGAAAGTTACATCATTTTATTTCCCTTAGGCTTACATTAATTTACTCCCTCTAGGTTTGCATCAAATATGTTTATACTGAAATCTTCAGAAACACTAAAACTGCACAGTTCTGACTTGGTTGTACATTGTGATAGATATTTAGCAGTAAGTACTTTTGGTTTCCGATATACCTTTGTGTTATACATAAAATTTTTAAACAATGGTTTTTAAAATACTAGGAAGTATAATAATATTGTTCATATTTACTCGTGCTCAACAAATGAATGGAATACTTTTTAAACATAAAATATATAAGTGAAATAATTTTTTCTTTATTCTGAATCGAAAGTAGTTATTTCGATAACAGCTGAGAGCAGCGAAAGTTATAGTTTTCCAATTTTAAATTTGAAGCAAGGGTAATCGATCAGTTGAGTTTCTTTTGCTTTAATTTAATTTCGTATTTCTCTACCTCGACAACTAGTGACATTTCAACGCATGTATGCCCTTGAAACCAGCAGATCCCAAATGTCTAAGAACACAATGGTCGGGACAAAACGTTCAGTTGACTTTCAATTTCTCTAATTAGGGACATCTAATTGAAGGACATCTAAAATGTTCCTTCTGGGCGGCGACACTATACAGTATTTTAGTGAATGATCGATCTATACTTTTTGTTATACTTTAAAAATCATATCTAAAATTGTGTTCCTCCAGATTGAAATTTATCTTTAAAAATGCATTTCAGAAATGCATAATATTTTTGGTAGAAAATGAAAAACCCATTTTTCGTGTTAAAAAATGCTAATTGATCAATTCTTTCTATTAACAAACATATTCCCACAAATAACAAATTACATCTGCTCACGATCGTATATGGAAATCGGACGTTTTGTTCTAAAGTTACCATGATTTAGAACACGAAAATTATCGTAATATTAGTATATATATGTGTGTATAAATGTGAACAAATATTTTTTAAATTCCAGAGAACCATTATCGAAGCCCTTATTTTAGTGAGTTAATTTTTTTTGTTTTTTAAAAATCTTTTATAGTTTAACTTACCTACTTTACTTTGTCCAACGCCCATCCGTGGCTGTTCTGCCATTCGACGTTGAGCCTCCCAATATAGACTGATTATATTCTGCGGTGTTGACTGTAGTTGGGGACATAGGAAGAGATGTTCGCCATCCATTCTTCCTACTTGGCACAGGGGGCAGGTGTCTTCATCTGCTAGGCCGATTCTATTTAGATAGGCTTGAAGGTAGTCGTGTCCCGCCAAAGTGCGGAAAAGGGCCACGGATACGTATCTGTCAATGTTACGTGATATTATGTCAGTTGCCATGCTCACCCACTTCCTTCCTTCGCTTTCGTTCTTTAAATTCCCGGTAGTTTGGCGTGGAAGGGTGATATCAATGTGGCTAGAGGCGGATCGGAGGGATTGAGCATGCGTGGGTTGCGGCAGCTCGTCAGCCTTCTCATTTCCCACTATGCCAATGTGGTTCGGGATCCATTGGAGTCATACGGTCCACCCAGAAGATACCAAGCTAGCGAGTGCAAGCGCAGCAGTTCATGGTTCTCTGACAGTCTGTAGGCTTGTTCTTGCTGGGAGATTGGATGGCAGATTGGGTGTCAACGAAGAATACGACTCGTCGTAGTGTGGTGCTTGGGCTCTGCAAGCAAGAGACGGCTACGTGGATGGCTTATATTTCCCCGTCGAAGTTGCTAGTATATTTCCCGACAGCCATGCACTTTCAAACAGACTTTAATAGACTCCTTCTCCTGTTGAGCTGGTTTCTGTTAAATATGTTTCGTCTGTGTAGATATGGACCCACCCGTGCAATGGGTAGTTGAGATTTATTGTTTCCATAACACACCTTTGTAGTTCCAGCGGGCTTGTCATTGCTTTGGTTGAGGTCAAACTGTTGAGGTTCAGTCGGGCGTTATGCAGTTCGTGTAGTGAGCAAGCGGAGCTGGTTCCCCAAGCTGTAGGTTGTACTTATCGATTAGAGATTGAGCGTGTACAAAGCGTGTATTTTGCGTTCTTACACGAAGACTTATTTAGGCATCTGTGTTCCAGTGCTTCGAGTCCACTCGTTTGGCTCTCTCCCAGTATTTAAGATTAAGTTGGTCTCGTCTTGATTAGAGGGGTTCAATTCCTGTCTACAGCTGCATTGCTGCAATTATTGTTGACTATGCTCCTCCGGTTATAGTTCGTAGCGCATTATTCTGAACGGTATCTAGTTTTGAGAGGTCTGTGCCTTACTTCTGTTCCGTACTCCATCGCTGGTCTGACGTAGGTTTTGTAGGTGGTTGCCAAGCCTTCCTGTGTCGCTTCCCATTGAGTCGCAGTTAGGCGCTTGAGTAGGTTGTTTCGTCTTTGGGCTTTCACTGCAGTCTGCTGGTTATGATCTCGCCAAGACAATTTTGTATCCAGTATCATGCCTAGGTACTTCGATGTAACTTGTTCGAGTAAGGTTCCCATACATTGAAATTAGACTACACGCCTCCGTGTACTCATTGTAAATAGTTGGGTGATAGTTTTATCCTTGTTGATGGTTATTTTATTCAGAACCACCTACTCTTCAATGTTCCTGAGGGTTGTATTGAGCGTAGACTCGAGACCTGGGATGTAGCTACTTGTAGCCCAAACCACGATGTCGTCTGCGAAAAATAAGCACGATACTCCTGGGGGTTTTTCGATTGCTTCTGTGAAGTCGTTGATCATTATATTAAATATAAAACAACTGATGACGGCTCCTTGAGGCAGACCTTGGCGCTGCTGTCTGTAAAAAGAAGCAGCGTTCTTAAAATTACATTTGATGAGCCGTAGTGATAGGAAAGGTTTTATCCAGCGAAGCATTTTCTCTTTAATTACAAGATCCTTCATTTTCTTAATAAGCAGAGGACGTAGAACTTTATTGTAGGCCGCTTTAAAGTCGATGAGAACTGCCAAGGTGGACTGCTTCTTGTGAAAACCATCCTTCACTGTGTGAATTTGACCACTTGGTCTGTCGTCGAGCGGTTTTTACGGAATCCGGCTTGGTGGGGGCTAAGATGCTCATTCCTCTCAAGGTGTTCTATTAATCTTTTCTCAACCATCTTTTTAGCTACTTTGCCGCATACATATGTGAGGGAGATAGGCCTATAACTTTCTAATTCTGTGGCCTGTTTACCCTTTTTGAGAAGCAGTGTAATTGTTGCTTTACCATGCTTGTGGCAGGGTTCCTCCCCTTGTAGCATTTATGAGGTCAAGAAAGGTTTTCTTAGCATTAGTGCCTAGGTTGAAGATTAATTCAGGGAAAATTTCGTCAGGCCCTCCAGATTTGCCTTTCTTCAGGATTAAGATCGCCGTTTCTAGTTCGTTATAAATGAATGGTTTGTACATAGCAATGACCTGGAAATACGTTGGGCATGTGGCAATAGGTTGGTCTTTGAGACTTCTTCTTTCAACTCGTGTGAGATGCGATCTGCTTACAGCCGCGTAGTGCTTGCACAGGGCGTTGGCTACGTCTTTTGGCTTGGTTAAGGTTTTTCCATTTTTTATGATTGGCTCAAACCGCTGTTGTGCCTTATCGTTATTGAGACCTCCAATAAATCTATTCGCTTTCAGCCTATCTTTCCTAAAATTCAGTTTTTCAACGAATGATCTGTACGTTATTTTTGTGGATTGGGTTATCTCCCGCTTGAGAGTTGCTTGTGAGCTGCTCAGTCTGCCATGTTGTTTTTCGTTCTTTCTGCTCTTTTCCTTGCGCAGTTTCTGCCTCGTTTAAGCATAGTGAGCGTGGCATTCCAAAAAGGCCTATGCTTCTTTACTTACCCTCTTGGCACTTTTTGGCTGCCTTAAGTATTGCTTTCGTAAATCGAGCTGTTGACTTATCTATGGTGCTGTCTAATGTGCTCGCCGGCAGGAGCACGTTTGTGACTGTAAATCTCTTCCAATCGGCCTTTCGGAAGTTCCATCTGGGTAGTCGCTGTGGTGTTTTCTGTTTCCTGCAAGTGGTTGTTAGGGCTAAAACTCAGAGCCCTCAACGGCGTCCAGCAGACACAACTCGCTTCTTGTGAGGAGGGTTGCATGCGTCAGTGCAAGGTCTGGGGTACTGGTGGATCCAGCGATTGACAAAAATGTTGGTCCGGAAGGTACCAGCATTAGACTAGAATAATCGAGAAGTTCTTCTATGGGTTGGCCAGTGCCGTTGAGGGTTGTGTATCCCCAACGGGTGGAGTGAGCATTGAAGTTTCCTATAAAGATGCTATTTTTGTGGTTACATAAGTTAGTGATTCGGTCAAGGTTTGGTATATTGTTCGGCGGATTATAGAGACCAATTATCTTAAAATGCGTTCCATTCTGCCAAGCTTCTATGAGCACAGCCTCTAGTTTATCTGTTTCGGTCATTTCGTGTAGATTGGTCACTTTGCTAGCAAGCCTGTCATTCACTACGACAATCATTCCAGACGCTACTTGTCTTGATCTTTTAAGTATGTGGATAAAATAGTTTGTTACATTGTAAGAGCTTTGTGCTTCAGTTGAAGCTCCGGCTTCGACAATAATAAAGATGTCTGCGTGAAAGTCATTAATAATAGTTTTAGGTTCAGTAAATGTTGATGTGTTCATCCCTCCAGCGTTCCAGAAAAGGATACGAAAGGAGTCGTTAAAGCCCTCAAAAGGGTTGTTGACGATACTTTCAGTCATACCGATGTAGCTCGAGAAGATTTTTGGTCTTCGGCGATCGCTATAGCAGAATTAGCGTTACCCAGGGTGCACCACAAGGAGGCCTGCTACTTTACACCCCCTTTTATAGTTTAAAAGATACGAAGGTTCCAGTACAGCGCGTTCCCACCCAACGATATGGCCCCCTCTCCCCCCGGTATGTCGACCACGTGAGGTGGCAACGACTTACGTTTTTACAATCACCCAAATGCCCAGAACAATAATCTTAAATGAAATTGAGTTAGGCTTTCAGTCCATGCTCAACCCTCTTTAGATATCTAGTACGACAATGCGCGTGACGTTTACTTGCTTCTGTCCCGTAGTAATATTGCTTCTACAATAGTTTAGACAGTTGTTATATATTATTTTCATTATAAAAATTTGTATTTCCACTATTTAGACTTGTTAGAGCGTAATTAATAAAAACAACTAGTTTTTTAGAGTTATTACTGTAATAAAACTATAATAAAACCCTAAAGCTTTGGAAAAACCTTTTTAACTAAAAACATATTAGAGATAGGTATTTAGTAGTAATGCCCTTTTTTAAAGCCCATATGTTTGTGAGTTTAAAAACATTTTTTGGTTATTCTATCTTTTATAGCTTAAAAGATACAACGGTTCAAGTACAACGTGTCCCCAGCCATGTTTCCCCTTCCTCCTGGTATG
The DNA here is from genome assembly GCA_036971475.1 of Prosapia bicincta. Lineage (NCBI taxonomy): Eukaryota > Metazoa > Arthropoda > Insecta > Hemiptera > Cercopidae > Prosapia > Prosapia bicincta. The sequence goes on along the minus strand of JBAIZL010000001.1, from coordinate 54,381,903 downwards.
CCAACCACGTGAAGGGACGACGACATTCGTTTTTACCATCATCCAAGGGTCTAGAACAAAGATATGAAATGAAATTGCGTTAGGCTTTCAGTGCATGCTCAACCCCCTCTAGATCCTAATTTTAGTTTTATGTTTGCCCACTAGAAGCGCTAGTGCACTTTTTCCAACAAGTTTGTACGTTTTAAATGAGATTAAGAGATTATCTAATATCTTTTAATACAATATATCGAAAAATATCGTCTGATAATTATCGTCAACTCGTTCCGTTTGTACTTTTCCGGTGCTTGGTCAAATTTCAAATTACTCCATAAAACACAGCCGCGCGTAGGAAAAGGTCTCTTCCGGTTCTAGTAATTAAATGCGCTATTCTTACTTTGTTTGTAGGTTTTGGATTTAATGAAATAAAAGGTAAAAAGAGAACACTAATGTTAGGAAATTGGGATAGGTTTTGTTTGGTTTATGTTTTATTACCAGAAGAAAGTAATAACCTGAAAAGCTTTTAAACAAATTACTTTATAATCAATAAGAAAGACATCGTTCTTCATGAAATAAGTTTTAATTTCGCGTTTCGCGAAAAAATGTCTGTAAAAATAAAGCGCTATTTAGATGGACGAGTCAGCAATACATTTAGTATCAGATACGAGGTCAGCCGCGTGTATAGTAACAGTCAATACACAAACTAGTAAATAAATAAATTGTTTGCATGATTGAGAAGTAACAAATTATCTACCTGATTCCTAGAATTCATAGACTTGTTATTTTGTATAAAACCCACTTTCGAGTCTAAAATAATTTTAACTCTTTGGAAAATAGAAAAACCTTTGGTAATTGTTAATTGACCGAATGGGAATCAATCTCGATTTTTCCTTTTTATTGTGTTACTAAAACTTACGTTCTGAAAAAGAAACATCTGATTTCTAAACGTAAACACTACTTAAAACATGATATAACATATAGTATTGTAACCTTAACCTCGAAACTTTATAAGTATGTTTCGAATGTTTATAAGTATGGAATCACCTTGCATGGGCAATGTTTAAATAACACGTTATGCTGAGAAAAACGTTATATTTGTTTTTGCTACAATCGTTAATAAAGCGAGTAACAAAGAACCGTTGAAGATACGACCTCGACATCAGTGGTAGTAGACAAAGTGTGTGATAACATCAGAGAACAAATCTACTATATCAGTATCAACCAAAAACCAATGGACGAGTTAACAAATTTACATATCTTGTTTCTATATTCAATGAGCAAATGGAACATGAATACACACACACACACACACACACACACACACATATATATATATATATATATATATATATATATATATATATATATATATGCGAAACTCTAATTATGGTTATCATCACGTTACTGATATTTTATAAAAAAATGTTTTTAAAATGGAATTTAATTAACTAAAACTAAACAAATTAAAATTATAGAATTAAATTTACCTAATTCTAAATTGAACTAAAAAAAAATAACAAACAAAATTTTACATATCATTATATAATATATAATAATTATATGTTATCATTATATAATATTAATGGTATATATACTCAGGTGGCGTAAGAAAGCGATGACACGGTCGATAGTCATGACATCGTCCCTCAAAACTACTTTTAAACTTTCTGGAAGATCGTTACAAATCGGTCAACTCATCACACTCAAGCAGAACATGCTTGACTGTGATGATACCTTCTCAAATTTGACATTGTGGTGGATCCTCGTGTCGCATCAAGCCTCCATGAGTTAACAAAGAGTGGCCGATCTGAACACGAATAGCAAAAAGCACGAATCAATGAGCAATGAGCAAGCAATCGAATAGAAAAGGGAATATCAGTGTTCAATGGCATGAGGATCCTTTCCAAAAGTCACAATCTAGCAATAAGCGTCATGGTGTGACTCCTGCGTTTGCTATTGCATTATTTTAGTCTTCTTTCCAGTCCTTTTAATGGGGTTGAGTGCGGATTATGACCGAGGCAATGATTAGAATGTTGGAATCTTTGGTGGATGTACCGTAGAGTACTAAAGACGGAACATATCACGATTGTTGAAGAGCTCAGAAGAAAGTGGAAAGAGACATAAGTGGAGAATGCTGTGAGGATGAGAATATATAAGTACCTGGGACATATATGAGAGTCGGGGATAGGTGCTTTTTTATACAAGCTATCCTAGAAGGAGAGAAGTTGTATGAAGAAGTATATCGTGGCAGAAAAGTTTAAGAACGTGGTTTGGGAAGTAAAAATAGCCTGTATGTTAGCAAAAATCCAAAACTTATAGAGACTATCAGAAGAAACATAACTTCAAACATAATCACGTAAAACAGGATTCTTTGCATATAAACCAGCAATGTTAAACTACATTACTACTAACTTCTATTAAAATATAGGTAGCTTACTACAAAGTATCTGATTAGGACGGATTTGATTTTAAAACATTGAGAATAAACTTTCTGAAAATAAAATTAGTAACATTTTAAAAATAAAATCAAACATTCAATGGTCGAAGTGAAACACGAGGTCCACGACAGTTCGCAGTGTACACGAATAAACATTCAATATATAAACTTTCGTAGTATCGAGATAGCACTGAAGAAAGTTTTTTACAGTATTTTTACCCATAATATTTTCATATTAAATGAAAATATAAGCTTTTCATGTAGGTTAACAATATTTTCTATTCGCACATTTCAGGCAGTACGCGAAATGTTCACAGTAAAAGAAACAATATTTGCAGACGCCTAAAAACAAGATACAAGCACATCTTAACCTGGTAAAAGATGTACATTATTCTAGATTGAAAAATCTGGTGACCCAAAGTTTGCTAAAGAACAGATTGAAAGCTATAAGTATTGAGTAGTTCTGTTGTAAATCTAGATAGTTGATGGTCAAATTCAAGTATTTAAACAATCAATGAAATATTAACATATCTACGAGTGGTATTAACAAAACGTTTTTAAAGCAAATTCCTACTTTGGCCAATAAAACATATTTTTATTTTAATTACTTTTTATTCAACAATTAAAATTAATACACAATATCAAGAGCACAGTGGTACAATATATTACAATAAAAATATTGAAAAGAACCCCAATACCACAAAAATAATCAAAAATAACAAATAAGACAAGTTACTTAAGACAAGATCTTAAGTAACTTGTCTTATTTGTTATTTTTGATTATTTTTGTGGTATTGGGGTTCTTTTCAATATTTTTATTGTAATTAAAATTAACATATATAAAGTGACATAGACTATGTGTTAAAAGGGCTGTTCTACCACATAACCTATAACATAAAATCACCTGTTTTATGAAACCATATGTTTTCACTTGTTCTAAGCTAAATGGGACAAAATAACTATATTGCATACCTTGCCCCTTTTGTGAAAAGTTTATCTCGCATTTAAAATTAAAAGTAATTCATTATTACAGTGGTTCCCAACAGGTGGTCCGTCTTAGGGGTCCGTGTCACTGAAGTTAAAATATTATTTAACACGTTTGCTACGGCTGTATCCGAACGGATAAACTCGGCTAAAACTTTACATTTTTAATGAAGAAGTTCGAATTATTAACTACAATAAAACTCGTTGCAGTACAGTATTACAACTCGACCTTTGCAGTATAGATTGTTGTCTTATAAGGTGGCTCTCTCGAAGTAGTATCAATATACTACTTGGTTTTTTGAGGTTAAGGATGAGGTCACACTCTTCCTTCTTAATACCTAGTAAGCAGAATTTCTTAATGACTTTTCCTGGCTTTGTGCAACTACTTACTTAGCGGATGTGTATTGAACGTTTTGAATCTCGCCTTACCAGGTAGTAATATAGACATGCTCAAAGTTGAAGACAAAGTTAGGGTCGTGGATAACAAATGTCAGTTGTGGGCAACAAGAGTCAATAAATGCTCTTTTACTATCCCCCTTTGAAAGGGGTTTTAAAGTCTTCTGGTGAAAACGTAACAGACCAAATAAAGGTTACGATTAATAAACCTCTATGTTACATTTTCATTAGAGAACTCTAAAAACTCTTTCAAAGTGTGCAACTTCGTAAAAGAGCAATTATTGACCCTTGTTGCCCACAACCGACATCCACTGTATTCCACGGTACTAAATTTGGCTTCAACTCTGAACATGTCTATATTGCTACCTTGTAAGTCTATATTCGAAACATTCAAATGTTCAAACACATCAGTTAAATAAGCAGTTGCACAAAGCCAAGAAAAGTTTTTATGAAAATTTGCGTCAATAGGGAAATCCTTCTTGCAAATAAATTATTTGATTCTTGGTGTTAGGAAGGAAGAGTTTGACTTCATCTTTAAGCTTAAAAACCTTTTCAATATACTACTTCCAGAGTGCCACCTTACTTCGGTATGAATACAAATCTGCACATGCTCACAGTTCATCTCTTTGCGCAACAAAGAAAAAAGAGTTTTATGCAACATTTGAGGGAATCTCTTAGATACTAAAGCCTATCTATGGCAACAGTGCGTCCATTTCATTCCAAGAGCTACAGATTTGGTAAGAGTTTGAAGAGCTGTTTGTACCCAGCCATAGACTTTGCTCCATATGTAGACAAATCCTCCAGGCAATGTCATGATTAGTAAAAAAGTCATTTATTGCAGTGCATGTTCTGTAGCATGAAGTGGTTCACATTAAAAAAGAAAGTCTTCAAACAACTGAACTTCTTTTAAATAAGGAACAAAAACCAGCATAACTGCTTTCTTTGTTATGTCATTGCTCTCATCTGATTCAAGAGCAAACATGTCAAATAACCATAGCCCAACCAACATGGTGTTTTCAGTTATGAAAATATCCAGTTATGATATGTCTAGTAAGCCATATCTGTAATTCTTCTGTGTGATCTTACGGACCCCTAAGATTTCGGCGGACGTATTGGGAACCACTGATATTGACAATACAATATAATAATAAAATAACTATTTAACAAAGCTACCTGTGTATATATAATGCCTTATTCATACTTCGATAGCCATGTCGTCATCATCAAAGTGTGTAAATACAATAAAGCCCTAGTTTGTTTCTAAACATTATTGTAGCCATACCATCCGATGATGATTTTATTTGACGTCACTAAGTTATGACGGAGTGACTTTAACGCTGTTTAAAAATTCAAAGTCTTGCTCAGTTACAATTTAGCAAACTTCAGAGCCTATATAAAAGCATATAAACATTTAAGACAAAAAATTAAAAAGTTTGAGTGAAGTCAGGTTAGTTTACAATAATGAAACTAATAAAACTACATTAACGTACTACAGTAACATGTTGTCCAGCTGTGAAATGTTTAGCTTGCACGAAGCTCGTATTGGCAATCGATCGTCCTGTCGCTTCATAGTCGACTGTATGACAGGTCAATACCACCCTGCATGTCCAAGTTATAACGCTGCCCAGCACGTTGGCAGCTCTGGAAATCTACTTTTTTAATGTTAACGGAAATGCAGGCAAACAGTGATTATTGCAAAATTTTATTATTAGTGTTATTATAGTGCAAAAATGTTATTACAGAGATATTTTGAAATCGTTATTAAAGAAACAAAAACTGCGCAAAAGGCGTGAATTAGTATGAGAAAATGTCTAAACTTATAATAGCACACAATTCATTAACTTATTTTATTCCCAATAAATTTATTTCCACAAGGAAGACGATATACTCATGACAAAAACTTTTTTTGCCATATCCAACTACATAAAATTGAACACAAAATCTCTAATGAAAGTACACGTAGTTTGCAAAACACGTGCTCTGCAAAGTGGTTATTATTATGTTGCACAATATTTTAAATCCAAGTAATTTTACACAGGCTTTGGTTCATCATAAATTTAAAAAAGCACTGTTATGAAAATGCTGAATAAAAAGAAACCACTGTGCTGCAAACAGTTCCATTGTTGTGTTAAAACTACAATTTTGGAAATGTTCAAGGAAGGCTTTTCGATGAGCAATTTGTTCTTATGAGTATGTTATGTCTTTACATATTTAAAATGATTGTCTTTATATGTATCAACCAACCAGAACACTTAATGAGTTTTTGTTTTAAAGAAGGATTATAATAAGTCTTTTGTTTATTTTGCTACGATACTTATTTCGTCACGTTTATAACAAATTTGGTAATATGGTGTACAAACTATTTTCAACTTATTCATCTGATTAATTTTGCTCCTTTTATATTTTTCAAGCAAGGGTCCGATTTGTTGGTATCTATTTAGAATGGAGCAGTCGAATGTAATTCTAAATAATTTTACTTTTACATTCTAAATGAATTCTGATGTTAGCAACAATATTACATTATAAATTCCAACCATATATTTCTCCATAAGTTTTACACACACTCACACAGAGGAGTTTGTTTATCTGTGTTTACGTCATTGTTTCTTTCACTTTTCGTGTAGCTACTAGCAGTTTTATGATTTAACTGCCTCCTCTTTTAATAGTAACTAAGGTGACTTTAATTTCCATCACATTACAGCTAACAGCAGAAAACATAACACAATCCTTATCTACAAAGATATAATAATGCAGTATCCCATTCCAATAATTACTACTCCCGCTGGTACGCAATTAGACTATTATTTTTATTGTACATTTTAAATGATTGCTTTTAATTAAGGAATATAATATATAATTAAAGTTTTGTGTTTCGCCCAGTGCCTTGGGTACACACTATTGGCAATTTCCTTTATTTGTTCAATTTATACAATTTTAATTTAAACCAAAATCAATTGTTTATTCAACAATCTTTCAATAAAATTGTTATCTTGAATAAAATCTGTAAATAAATAGTTTTAGGTAATATGTTTACATAAAGTTAGGAACATTAAGTAAGATATTTATATAGTTATTAAAATCACACTATTTTCATATTCTAAATTTTGTTTAAAAATATTTATATAAATAGTATATTTCAAATAGTATAATTCAAAGAAATATATAATTTTTTTAAAGCAATCATACAACAGCATAAATGAGCATTAGCTGATTTTATTGATTGATTCTGTATCTATCCTTGACATAACCAAATTTTCCATAAATTTCTCGTGCTAATTCGTTTACCTTTTTAATCAAACTGTTTTCTCCAAGGTCCAAAATTTATTACCCCACAACTGATAGGTAATAAAACGGGCATTACCCAAAGGTATCGTAAATGTAAAAGCTTCTATCACGGCTGCATGGGTATAAACAGTTTATGTCTGCGGAGTTGCTTTTATAAAGGAATAAATAGAACCCAACCCCCAACTGTTGCATTTCAGGCGCAACACGCAATATCCACACAGTATCCGTTTTGCCTGATTCTTGAATGAAGGGTCCTACATAATGACCGGAAGGATTTCGCTTTAAAATACATGAAACGTTTATTATAATCGACAACTGCTTGTTTTGTGGGAATGAAAAAAAAGTTATTTTAATAATAAAATTTTTATTTGTGCTGTAATTACTTCATAATAATTAATTTTTGTGATAAAAATAAAACTAACCTTTTCAAAGATCGCCGTACCGTTTTTAGTTTCTGCTATCCGAAAGTAATATTTTAATGATCTGATTATTGCAAATTTTTGGGAATAATTACTAATAATAATTATTACTTAATAATAATTATTTATTAATAATATAATTAATGATCATTAGGAATATTAGACCAATTAAATTTTCTTCTATTTGACCGTCTCGTCTTTCTATCTGTTATAAAACTCGAATATTTGTATAAAGTAAAAATTTATTTAATAGTCATATGATTAAATATGAAATTAAAAAGAAACGTTTTGAAATCATTATTTATCTGAGAATTGTTAAATTCATGAAATTCTAGAAACGTTTTGAGGGTTTTAGACTTTTGAAGATATAGGTTATAATAAGGCTTATGCTTGCAGAAATGTAGTATATATGCAGTATATATATATAATTATTATTACGTCCATTCTGGCAATGATTTATAATTAAAGGTTTTGAGATAGGAGAAGCGTTTAAATATTTAATAACTACCTACGTAAGCATTGATAATTATGGACTTGAATTATCCAGAGCCAATTGTTTAGGAAAAATAAGAAAGAAACATTTCCATATTCGATTTTATTTATAAGAGAAATATGTCGTTATTTGTTAGGCCTCTCCTTCTAAGTAGAAGCTATACTGAAATTCTGGATGAAGAAATTAAGGTAAATTGTTTGAAGAGTTTTAAAGCATAGCTTCCAGAACTGTGTCTTATTTCTAAAAAAAACTAAATACAAAAATACAAAACACAAAAATTAGGTGTCGGAATGTTCTAGGGTTAGGCCTAACGTCAAATTATTTCGCTAAACTAAATGACTCACTGCGGTATTAATTTTGTTTAATTTACAAAGGGTGTATCTATTTATAGTATGTAGTTTATTGCAAACAGTATGCATATATATATATATATATATATATATATATATATATATATATATATATATATATATAAGTACTATAAATGTGACACACATGCGCGCACGCACACACTCACACAGAAACACACACACACACACACACACACACACACAACACACACACACACACACACACACACACAACACACACAGACACACACACACACACACACACACACACGCTCAAACACAAAAAAAACTATTGGTAGTTATTTTATTATAAGATCAGAGTTTAACACACGTAATTGTATTCCTAAATATTCTATGATTTCTGTTTTCAGAAAGGGAACAAAATGGATCTCAGGAGTTCGAAGTACAGGGGCGAGACGCCTGGTTCAGTGACAATGAGGGTAATTTCCGTTATCCCAATACTCCTCCGGAGGGGTTATTTCCAATGCAGAATGGTGGAAAAGTCAAGTTCGAGGTGCCAAAAGTGCCGGTCATCTTTGTGCTCGGTAAGATTAGATGGTTGTGATATAATTTTGTATTTTCACTCAATCACCGCTTGTAAATATATAGAACAATTTCTTTTTGGTTGAAAAATTCAAAGAGAACTCATGTGGATAGTGAAACATCTATTTATAATAAGTGAGCTTAGTTAAATTTACGTTATAACCTCTTTAAAATTTTTGTGATTCGTGTTAAATAAATAAACGATATTTTATCATGGTTTAATAAAACTATTTGAAGTTAAACGAAGTGATGAAGTAAATAAGTTAAATATTCCCAATTTAATTTAAATATTAGGCCTACTAAAGGTAGACATTAAAATTTTCTGGAAGGTTTCTGTGCTTACTTTGGTGTTTAAATGTTTCGGCTATAATTAACGATCATGGATCATGCCAACAAAGTACGATCCAGAAAGAGAGACTAGGGAGGGAGAGAGAAAGAGAAACAGAGAGAGAGAGAGAGAGAGAGAGAGAGAGGTGAAAGAGAGTACATAAAGGAAAAGGGGAAAGTTAAATAATTCTTACAATATAGTAGCCTCGGATATTTATTCCCTGTTTTTCCATTTGATTACCTTTTATTTCTCACACTTGCCTTGACTTTCTCAAGCTCCTTGCTCTATATTTTTCTGACAAATTCTTTTCTTTTCTACTCTTCAATACCGACTATTATTTTTCGAAAACTAATTTCTATGATAGTAGGTTGATAGACAATGCCCAACCTATAAGCTTAACCCGTAGGGCCAATTTTCTAGGGGTTAATATCTAAGGATTCAGATCTGTTGACTTTGCAAATGGTCATTTTGTAGTTCTTAGTATTGCGAGACATATTTATAAACATAATTCAGTAGATTTACTTAAAAGTCATTAGCCCCCCCCCCTGTCAACCTTACCTAATGGTTAACATAATTTAGTAAGCCTGTTTTTAAACAATTAACCCTCTTTTATTCCTAAGCCTGAACAAGGAGTTCGACCTGTACAAGGTACTATCCGACGAGTCTATCTGAAATAAAGTTTTTTTAAGATAAGGGTATCTCGTTTATTTCTTCGTCTACTTCGTTCTAAGAATAGATTCTAAATCATTCAGCCAGAGAAGGTGAGAGTTTGGCGACCCCATAGTTTTTGACGTCAGCTACAAAGACTGCGTCAAGGGGTTGAGACAGTTGTTTTTGTTAGACCTGGAAGAAAGAGGGGTCTTATAAAAGTTTCTTTTCGTTTTGGGGAATTTATAGTGTTATACAGTGGGACACGTTTTTTACATGAACTGGATGCTCGGTTGACTATTTTATTTATTTAATATAACTAAACATAAAGACTAACAGAGTTAATTTATCACAAGCTACCACGTGCTACGAAAACTTACATTCATCTGAGGTATTTAATGACTAATGATTATCAAAGAGGTGGGTGTAGGCGATGAGGAAGGACGTTAGTTGAAGTGAGGAGTTGTGGGGGTCTGGAAAAACCTCCAGGACAAGTTTTTAAAATGAAAGGAGGATCCAATCGAGTCACTGAGTTTACTAAAACATATGTAGGCTGTTTTATGTTCTATCAAAAAGCTTCTCGGAGCGGGGTCGGACAAAATCCTCAAAGAATGCATTGTCTTATTGTGATGATCAAAAGGAACGAAGGAGAGTTGAAAATAAATCAATATTCGTGGTGATGTAAATTAATTTCAAAATAGTTATTTATATTATTTTACTCTTGAGTTATCTACAGAAAACCGTTAGGCTACACATTTAATCACCTCCTATTTTCTAATCATACTAGAATCACTATCAAGAATTAAATACGAACTCAACTTTTACTGCAGAGAAATTCTGGATAATGAAATTAAATCTAATTAAATACTACACAAGTTGAAAGAATTTGAAATATTAAATCGTAACTTATTGTATCGATATTCTCTCAACGCAACTCTTCGATTAAAATCGCACTCATGAATCATTACTTACTTACTAGCCAACGCCCACCCTTGGCATGGTTAGCCATTTGGCGGCGCTCTGACCAGTCGAGGTGAGCGATCTCCCTGTAGTTGTCTTCTTCTTCGTCCACAGAGTTGCCTGCTAGGGTCGTACACTGGGCTGCCTCCACCCTGGGGTGTTGGCACAGTGTACAGGCTGCATCTGCGCTTAACCCGATGCGGTGCAGATGGGCTGCCAGTTAGTCGTGGCGGAGTTCTACACGCAGCTATTGCTACATCTCTAGGCAAGTTTATCAGGCAAGAGTCTATCAGCTTAGCACAATTCTTCCATATGCTGGTTTGCCTGTTGCATGTCCTGGTCCAGTTGTTTACCGTCCGGTTGATTGCGGTGTTTGGAGAAGAGTAGGACAATGTGGTTGCTGGAGAGCAGTGGAGTTGTTAGCTAGAATATCGCCTTTCCGTTCTCTTCCACGCCAACAGGGCTTGGGATCCATTGGAGGTGTGAGCTCCAGCCATTTACTATTAAGTTGGAGAGCCTCAATCTGAATGCAATTGTTTTCTTGCAATCTGTGTACTTGGTGTTTGATAGTGCAATTATCGCAACCTGACAGTTTAGTGTAAGTCTTGTAATTTATACCGATTTTGACTCAAAACAGCTGTTAAGGACAGGTAAGAAAACTTTGTTTGGAAACATATCGGATGAGAAAAATAGGAGGTTTTGTGAAATATATAATTTTATACATAGGAAAACACGGAAAATGAAGAACAACACTTTATTCTTTCGAAATGTAAATCTGTAGGAAATGAATCTGGGCTAGAAGAGTGAGTGGAAACGATATGTTGAAAGAGAACAAATAAAGACTGGAGAAGATAAGGCGCTGTGTAAGAAGAATCTGAAATAGTTATTTAATTTGTTTTCAAGATTTAATCCGTTCAGCCCGTATTACTATAATCGCCTTAAACTATTGAGAATAAGATTAAGGCAGAGGCATCATTATTTGAAGAGGATTTTGAGCACATGTGCAGTATTACGCATTTGAAGTAGAATACACCCCAAACTTGGTCATAAAAGGTGCCTTTCCGATACCCCTCTCGTAAGTATGTGGAGGAATGCTAAGTAGTTAAAATTAGATAAAACCAAGACGAATATTATAATCATCTGCTAATCGTGCTCTCAATCGAATTAGAAGAAGGTCATTTGCCAATTTCCGGTGAAATAACTAGAAGGGACGGTGAAGGGAAGAAATGGTAAAGGCAGAAGAATATATCCGAGGATAGGTAGAATTAGGTATATGCTGAGAAAAAGGGACGTTATTGAAGGTCCTGCAATTTGTTAATATGCCAAAAACGGACAATTTTCAGAAAAACAAAACGTTTTACGTGTTAAAATAAGTCATTTTCAAATCTCTTACCGCACAAATTTATCAATTATATTCAAAACAGTTCTAAGCCTATTATATGTGTGTATATATATATATATATATATATATATATATATATATATATATATATATATATATATATGAGTGTGTGTGTGTGTGTGTGTGTGTGTGTGTGTGTGCGTGTGTGTAAGCTCGACATGCCATTAAACCGGATCTATAACCACTGCAGTAACTGCAAATAAATTTAAAATTCAGTCGATGACGTGTATGTGGCTTGTGGGTGTGTAAAATAAACCAAATTTTATTTCCTTTGACAATTTGCATAATTGTGCTATTTACGGGTTTATCTTGAATCACTCTTTATTCTAGGCAGAGAAAATTTTATGTAAATTTTGTAGCAATTATACATGCATGGACATAACGAACCGCGAGCAGGGAATGGTGGATTATGACATTGTTACCGTCACGTGATCACGAGAAAATGTTTAAGCGTTTCGGTTCATGTAATGACGTGTTCGCCTCCTACGCGTCAGACAGGGCGGTATCTGCCGCATCGGAAGCGTTGCGTCTAGCAGCCGACACGATGGCGTGTCACCGCAAAAATATTAATTGCATTTAGCCTTGCAATACGTTTAACATATAACCTCTTTAAAATGGCAGCCTTCAGTGAACTGTTTATCTAATGGATATTGTATTACAAAATGCAAGCTAATTTATTGCATGGTCATAAGTCGATGAGGTCGAATTTATCACAAAAGTCATTTAAGAATACCATTTTCTTTATAATATTGGTTCAAAACAACTTGGTCTTACATTAAGTCATATGGGGATTTCACCTCCCTCTACCTGCTCCTATCTTTTTTCTCACTAACGGTGTAACTTTCCATTAATTGCTCGAAAATAAATTTTAATTATTCAATTAGTTTGTAATAATATTACCTAGACCCCTTAAACTAAAAGAAATTATTGCATAACTGAGTGAATACTTTAGAGTTGTAATTATCTTGAATTCACTGATTAAACTAAAAGAAATTATTTTCATAACTGAGTGAATACTTTAGATTTGTAATTATCTTGAATTCACTGATTAAACTAAAAGAAATTATTGCATTACCGAGTGAATACTTTAGAGTTGTAATTATCTTGAATTCACTGATTAAACTAAAAGAAATTATTTTCATAACTGAGTGAATACTTTAGATTTGTAATTATCTTGAATTCACTGATTAAACTAAAAGAAATTATTGCATTACCGAGTGAATACTTTAGAGTTGTAATTATCTTGAATTCACTGATTAAACTAAAAGAAATTATTTTCATAACTGAGTGAATACTTTAGATTTGTAATTATCTTGAATTCACTGATTAAACTAAAAGAAATTATTGCATTACCGAGTGAATACTTTAGATTTGTAATTATCTTGAATTCACTGATTAAACTAAAAGAAATTATTTTCATAACTGAGTGAATACTTTAGATTTGTAATTATCTTGAATTCACTGATTAAACTAAAAGAAATTATTGCATTACCGAGTGAATACTTTAGAGTTGTAATTATCTTGAATTGACTGATTAAACTAAAAGAAATTATTTTCATAACTGAGTGAATACTTTAGATTTGTAATTATCTTGAATTCACTGATTAAACTAAAAGAAATTATTTTCATAACTGAGTGAATACTTTAGATTTGTAATTATCTTGAATTCACTGATTAAACTAAAAGAAATTATTGCATTACCGAGTGAATACTTTAGAGTTGTAATTATCTTGAATTCACTGATTAAACTAAAAGAAATTATTTTCATAACTGAGTGAATACTTTAGATTTGTAATTATCTTGAATTCACTGATTAAACTAAAAGAAATTATTTTCATAACTGAGTGAATACTTTAGATTTGTAATTATCTTGAATTCACTGATTAAACTAAAAGAAATTATTGCATTACCGAGTGAATACTTTAGAGTTGTAATTATCTTGAATTCACTGATTAAACTAAAAGAAATTATTTTCATAACTGAGTGAATACTTTAGATTTGTAATTATCTTGAATTCACTGATTAAACTAAAAGAAATTATTGCATTACCGAGTGAATACTTTAGATTTGTAATTATCTTGAATTCACTGATTAAACTAAAAGAAATTATTTTCATAACTGAGTGAATACTTTAGATTTGTAATTATCTTGAATTCACTGATTAAACTAAAAGAAATTATTGCATTACCGAGTGAATACTTTAGAGTTGTAATTATCTTGAATTCACTGATTAAACTAAAAGAAATTATTTTCATAACTGAGTGAATACTTTAGATTTGTAATTATCTTGAATTCACTGATTAAACTAAAAGAAATTATTGCATTACCGAGTGAATACTTTAGAGTTGTAATTATCTTGAATTCACTGATTAAACTAAAAGAAATTATTTTCATAACTGAGTGAATACTTTAGATTTGTAATTATCTTGAATTCACTGATTAAACTAAAAGAAATTATTGCATTACCGAGTGAATACTTTAGAGTTGTAATTATCTTGAATTCACTGATTAAACTAAAAGAAATTATTTTCATAACTGAGTGAATACTTTAGATTTGTAATTATCTTGAATTCACTGATTAAACTAAAAGAAATTATTGCATTACCGAGTGAATACTTTAGATTTGTAATTATCTTGAATTCACTGATTAAACTAAAAGAAATTATTTTCATAACTGAGTGAATACTTTAGATTTGTAATTATCTTGAATTCACTGATTAAACTAAAAGAAATTATTGCATTACCGAGTGAATACTTTAGATTTGTAATTATCTTGAATTCACTGATTAAACTAAAAGAAATTATTTTCATAACTGAGTGAATACTTTAGATTTGTAATTATCTTGAATTCACTGATTAAACTAAAAGAAATTATTGCATTACCGAGTGAATAGTTTAGAGTTGTAATTATCTTGAATTCACTGATTAAACTAAAAGAAATTATTTTCATAACTGAGTGAATACTTTAGATTTGTAATTATCTTGAATTCACTGATTAAACTAAAAGAAATTATTTTCATAACTGAGTGAATACTTTAGATTTGTAATTATCTTGAATTCACTGATTAAACTAAAAGAAATTATTGCATTACCGAGTGAATACTTTAGAGTTGTAATTATCTTGAATTCACTGATTAAACTAAAAGAAATTATTTTCATAACTGAGTGAATACTTTAGATTTGTAATTATCTTGAATTCACTGATTAAACTAAAAGAAATTATTGCATTACCGAGTGAATAGTTTAGAGTTGTAATTATCTTGAATTCACTGATTAAACTAAAAGAAATTATTGTACAACTGAGTGAATACTTTAGAGTTGTAGTTATCTTGAATTCATTGACTAAACTAAAAGAAATTATTGCACAACTGAGTGAACCCTTTAGAGTTGTAGTTATCTTGAATTCGCTGACTAAACTAAAAGAAATTATTGCACAACTGAGTGAATACTTTAGAGTTGTAGTTATCTTGAACTCACTGACTAAACTAAAAGAAATTATTGCACAACTGAGTGAATACTTTAGAGTTGTAGTTATCTTGAACTCACTGACTAAACTAAAAGAAATTATTGCACAACTGAGTGAATACTTTAGAGTTGTAGTTATCTTGAATTCACTGACTAAACTATAAGAAATTATTATATAACTTACTAGATCTAAATAAAACAATTGTTTCGAAACGCGACAACAAGTAAGTTCTAAAGTATTCACTCAGTTATGCAATAATTACTTTTAGTATAAAATAAAGTTATCCTACAAACATACTAGTTTTAAATTTGTATGAAGGTTTATAAAATCCCTATTATATTCAACGTTCTTGATAAAAATTCTGACTGAAAAGTAGCATCATAAGTGTGCAGAATATATGAAACCTCAGAAAAAGTACTAAGAAATAGCCAAACGCCTTTTTCTTAAGTTACAAATAGTTAGTCCATGTTGAACATACCTAGAGGAAATAGAATTACATTAAAATAAGAAAGCTAAATCATTAATAATAATAAATTTGGTGTAGCATAAAACGTTTTTAATTCAACAGAAAAACTTTATTTTAATAAAATAACCATCATTATGTTGATATATTTCATGTCTGATCTCCATAAAACTGTTTCAAATCAAGTATCGAGATTAGCAAAGGAGGAGAATAAATTTCTATTCACAATTTCAAATAATGTTTTCACCTTATACAGGAATTGCATAGTTTAAGTTCCTTTATCCTATGTCTCTGGTATAAAAGATGAATTGCATAGTTTAAGTTCCTTTATCCTATATCTCTGGTATAAAAGACGAATTGCATAGTTTAAGTTCCTATATCTTATATCTCTGGTATAAAAGAATAATTGCATAGTTATGTTCCTTTATCCTATATCTCTGGTATAAAAGATGAATTGCAATTACATTTCTTATAGCGCAAATAGTTACAAAGTGCAAGGTGTGATAATAAGGAAAAAATGGAACCACCTAGAAAATGTAATAAACATTTACTTGTTTCAAAATTGAAAATAACAATAAAACTAAAACTCATACAAACACTGTGAACCAGTCTTGTCTGAAATAACTTGGAAATATATTAAAGGATAGGTGTAAAGTAATCGTAAGTTTATAGTCATCAATAAACATTGACCAACAATCTGGAATAAAATTACCAGATGTGAATACAGTCATATTAGTATTAAAGTAATCAGATGATGATACACGTTAACACACAATGGGTGGCCATATTGTCTGAAATGAGTATATTAACAGGTGGTGTAATAGATAGAAAATTACAAATATTTAAAAAAATCTGATCAAACTTATAAAATGTCAAATGCATCTTAAGGCTAAGCATTTTCCTACATTTTTACTTTATGTCCAACAAATGTATACTATCTTTAATGAATATCATAAAACAATTCTCAGAATTATACTTAATTTAATTTCATAGTATATGAATAGTATAAATAATTTTTGAAAATCGATTAAAATTTATTAATTGAACAATTCAACGGACAGAAGAATCTGGAATTAACGCCCGAGCTTAATGTGATTAGGTCGTTACCTCGATTACTGTAACGTAAATTTAGTATTAAAAAGTCAAGGTTTCATAAGCATGTCATTGTCAAAATAGGTCTTGACAAAAATGTGTGATGTATGAAATAGAAACAAATTGTAAAATATAATGTGATCTACTAAATAATACAATAAAGCGACTATGAAAATGTCGATTGTTTTTATTACACACACACACACACACACACACACACACACACACACACACACACACACACACACACAAACAAACACACACTATATATAGTTAAATAATCCTTAAAATACAATTTGCAGTTACTGGTGTTGCGTTAATAACTTTTATTACACAAATTAACAAAAGATAGAAGTAAGAGATAAACTTAGTTTGAAAAAATATGATCATTCATTTTTTATACGACAGATAAAAAATGCCAACGGTCTGTCTTTATGTCGAAAATTTCTCTTTAGGCATTCGTACGAACATCTTGGCGGTACACCCTTAGCCGCTTGTGTTCATGAGTATTTGACGAGGCCCCCGTTGTTCCAGGGCCGTAAGACATATGGTGCTGCTGGACAATTAACAGGCTTCCAAGATACACTGTACACTCGACTTGTATACGCACTGCTAGTTGTGGTCGTGCAATGATTCAGTGAACAAGTTTATACGTTACTAGCCTTTAGACGTAATTAGAACACAATCATAGGACCGCAATATGCATTCCAAACATCGATGAGCATGCGTCCCAGTTCTCACTATACACACTCACATACACACACACACACACACACACACACACACACACACACACACACACACACACACACACACACACACACTATATAAATAAATAAATAAATATATATATATATATATATATATATATATATATATATATATATATAAACAGTAACAAGACAAGATCTAAAACTGTTAGTCTAATAGTTTTATAAGCTAAAAACTAATAGGTTTAAAAAAAGAAAGAAATTTGATGGGCCCACTACATCGTTTTTAACCCTTGCAGTGGATAGATGTTTTGGATAAAATTGCAATTCTTTATCCAAGCTGTTTAACCGAGACATCTAAAAAGTTATAATCACCTGTTTTTCATTGCAATGTATAGACATAACCTGCTCTCATATTGTTAGAATATTTGCTTGTTTATGAGTCATACTAAGCTGTTTTTCATTGCAATGTGTTTCTTAGGGAGATTTTTAAAGCCTATAAATGTTGTAAATTGAGAAAACACTATATTTTTCCCCGCTCTTTCGTATCATGTTCTTTCATTTAAGCCACCTCCTAGCTCTGTACGATCTTCCGAGCTATAACAATTTTTCTTTCAAATTTTGGCTTACGAAATTATATATATATATATATGCTTTGAGGCAAATGTCCCTATTTATATTGAATCAAATTTTAACCTTTTGTGTCGTAATTTCATTTTTAATACAAATTAAATTTAATACAATTCAAGTCTTTCACAATAAAATTTCCTTATGAATTATATTTTTTGTGAATGAGTTTTCAATTTGATTTTTTTGACCAATCCTATTTTCATTGTGTTTCTTTAATCTACCTTGAGATTTTATTCCACCTAGTTTAACATAAAGTTGACCAGTGTAAAAACAGGTTTGGTCAATTAAAGCCCTGCTCTTAAGAATTTTTGACCTTAAGCCTTATTTATAGTTATTGAAAATGCAAGTCTTAAAGAAATTGGTCCCGTTTCATTTGAAATTGCATGTTAGGATCTGTTGATATTAATTTAATTCTTGTTTAAAATATTTTTCCTTTTCCAGAACCAGTCAATATTTCTAATTTAATACACTTGTCAAACCAACTCCACAACTAAACTAAAAACCACAAAATACTAAACAACTAAACATCATCCCAAGTCCATATTTCTAATTAACATTTAATAATGTTAAAATATTTATAGTCAGCTGTTATTCATATATAAAATATTTACAACTATTTCTCAGCTGTATTCAGCTGAAACATTTGAAAATCATACTCAGCTTTTTTTCATTGAAATGCATTTCTTATGGAGATTTTTTGTAACTTTAATCTCATAAAAACCCTGTATGTGTTAGAAATTGAGAAACTCCTATACTTTTCCCAGCTCCTTCTTGTCAGTACCTTTAATTTAATATAATTGTACACAAGCAAAAAAAATTATTTTGTCTTGCAGATAATAGTTTCAAAATTAAATTATCAGAGCATCTCATACGTTTCATATATATACTCTACTACTCTAGTTTTCTTTTACTTATATACAATTATATATATAAGAAATATGTTTTCTTGTATAACAATCAACAACATTTGAGGTTATTCAAATACAAGAATTATTTATTAATTTTTATTCAAAGCTTTTCGTTGATAAACAGTACCAACATCATCAAGAATGAACAATAACTTATTGCAAGATATAAAACATATGTTAAATTAGAAATAGAACTGTTGCCAACTATTGTTGTACAAATCTTTTGTTATTAATATAATCAAGTATCAAATATAAACTATAATTACTTACACTTACATTAATTAAACAACACTATAAATGATCCTGTAAAGTTGATTGTATATAAATATAAAATATGTTTTCTTGTATAATGATAAAAAACAACTAAGGTTATTCAAATACAAGAATTATTTATTAATTTTTAGTCAAAGGTTTTCGTCAGTAACAGTACCAACATCATCAGGATTGAATAATACAATAATGCAAGATATAAAACATTATTTAAATTAGAAATAGCATTGTTGCCAGATTTATACAAATCTTCTGTTATTAATGTAATCGAGCCTCAAATCTAAACTATAATTAAAAACGTCCAATTTCGATCAAATCATCAAGTACATGTAATTTATTATTTGTGGAATAACGTTTGGTAATAGGTGGAATTGATCAATGAGAAATTGACTCTTTGCCCGCCTTTTTAATTACGGAAAATGGATTTTTCATTTTCTACCAAATAATGTTATGCAGTTCTGAAATGCATTTATAAAGATTAAAATGTAATCTTCAGGAGCACCATTTTATATAAGATTTTATAGTATAATAAAAAACTAATAAAAAGTATAACGGATCGATCACACATTGAAATACTGAATAGTGTCGCCATGCAGTCCAGAAGGAACATTTAAGATATTTCGAGTAATAACTTCTATTAAATTTATTCTACTCTATTCTAATTTAACTTAATTTAGTAAGAAAATAACGTTTTATTAAAATCGAAACTATTTTGTAGCTATTTTGTTTCACTCAAGTTTTAGACAAACACCTATATTCACTGAGGTAATGCAAGTGTTTTTCAGGCAAGCAATGTTGCCCAAGATATAATATAATTTTCCACATATCCAGCTTCAGGATCATCATGTATCTTCGTTACTCCTGCCGTATTTCTTATCTTACAGCTCTCTATCAACCTCTTTATGAATGCACTCTTTATGAAGCCATACTTAATGATCCTCACTAAGACTTGAATGTTTACCGGGATGCGTTTCTGTTCCTACCTCAACCATTTATATATTCACAACCTATTCTTGCTCAGGCTGTAACATTATTTTATTCAATAAATTAATAATAATATTATTTACCAGCATTCAGAAAACAAATCGATACAGGTATTAAATTTTTTTTTTTAAATTGTGAATTAGATGATTAATAATATGTAAGAAAATGGCAAAGGTATCAAGATTTCCACAGGCCATCAAACTTGTCCTAAATGCGTGAAGAGAGTTGCGCGGAAGGTTATAAGTTGCCGTGAATGTGATTATACCCTTCTTTACCATGTGCTTTTCAAGGGAGGAGGATCTTCCAAAATCCATTAAATTCAAGGGATCATGAAAATATGATCCATAGCAGTTTTGAAGCAGTGTTTAGTTGAAAATGTTTTGCTATGAAAGTGTTTTAAAATGAGTTCATAAAGTATTGTTTGTTTTTTTAAATATTTTTTTGCTTAAATTTGTCTAATTAGTTACATTTTACGATGTTACGTCCAGGCCAATCTAAACTGGAACATGGCGGAAGTCACAAACAGAAACCATCAACTCTACATACGTTTTCCAGCTAAGTGATAAATAATTGGTACAATCTTTCACTTCTAAATTGAATTCTTTTAAAAAGGTTTGCGTGCAAAATTAAAAATTTGTGTTACTATGCGAGTAATATAAAAAAAACATTGACTAAGCCACGTGGTGTTACAAATAATATATATACTTTCAAATACCAATTCATAATATGTATAATACATTTAATTAATGAAGCAATCTTACCAGTAGATATCTCGTGTCTATACCATAAATTCATTAACAGTATAATTGTTCAAATTGGGTAAGTTCAACAAGAGATTTAATATTTTAAAACAAGAGTAATTAGTGAATAATTTTCTTTTGTTCAATATTTACTTATATTCTGAACTCATAATAAATAAATTTTGATTTGTGTTTCTCTTTAAAAAAATGTCTTTCTTGAAACATATCACTTATTAATGCAATTAGAATGCACATAACTTTGCAGGTTAACTATTAATCACGTAATACATAACTGCAATATTTAACATCCTTCATAATAATTAGTGTTTCAAGACATAATTTTCATAATGTCCAATAGTTTTGGAGACAGCAAAATATAGCTTGAAAAGAACAAATAAATTTGTGTTTTTTTATTTTAGACATTGTTCTAAAGGAAAATAAATATTAAAATAATAAGTAATTAAGTATTGTAAAACAAAATATAGTCAAATAATAATACAAGTTACCGGTATAAAATTAAAAAAACGAAATCCATAGTTATTCATAAACCGGTGGAAAAATTCATAGAATCAATGTAATTATAATAAAATATGTTCTAATTATATAATTAGGCTATTTTGTTACATGACAAAGCTTACATGGCCTCTTTCCATGTCTAAAAGAAGATCCCAAAATATTGCATCCTGGTTTACCATTGAATAATATTTTATATAAATGTCTATACCTCTAAATAGAATGACTTTCACATTAAGCTGATAATATTGTCCGCGGTGAAAATATCATATGTGGTAGTGCTCGTCGTATCGCGGCCATCTTGTACAGCCAAAACATGTAGGCTGTGCATTATCAGGGCCTTCACAGTAGGCGTGGCACACGTTCGACTCTGCTCTTTCCCAGTCCAGTGAAGGTAGTCGAGAAATAAATAAGTAGAATCTAAAGTGCATTGCGTAAATTTTAAATTAAATATGTATTTTAATTGTATATGACGATTGTAAAGTGAATACGTATGTACAAATAAAAGGACAATTACGTTTAGGAACTATTTATAAATAAATCTCATAAAACTGCTCAAAACTCACCAATCATAACAAGAGTGTTGTACAAACATTATTTCTCTAGTTCGTTCCCTAGTATTTAATGTAGGCCTAACTCTGACTCTCATTAACAGTGCACCATTTACACTGACGAAGAGAGTTATGTTGTCAAAACATGTTTGTATGAGTAATAATAACGTGTTGTTCCGAATTGTGGGTCTTCATAAAATCTAGTGCACCCGGCTGTTACCAGTAAATAGTTTTAAACTTTTGTCTAAAAAGTTAATTTTTTGGTCAAATATTAATTAAATTCATACAATGAATGTTTTAACATGTTTATATGTTGCTTTATAAAATGTAAAGCATAACTAGTTATTATTTGTTATTTTTATAGTTATTATTGATAAACAATATTTTATATATAAATTTATCGTTTAGGTTTACAATAAAAAAGAGCGTTTTGTCAAATTTACTGGAATATTATACAAAAAGATAATTAAATTTATCTGATATTTTACAATTTTTTAAATATTTTTTTTTATTTAATTTTTTTTATTTAGCATTTTATCCTTAATTTTGCATTATTCATACTTACTAATATTTTAAACAATCACAAATAATGCCCTGTAATTAGTTTTCATAAAACAGAAATAATATTGATTTGTGATAAAATCAAGTGATAAACACTTGTACTATATAACAGCCCTCATTAAAATTACTAACATGAAGTACGGTTGTAAAATATAAGAAAAAAGACCTACTAAAAGAGTTATTTTAGTGTTTAGTTCTATGATCTCAAACCAATAAATTAAAAACCAAAATAGATTATTTAAAATCGTATTCAGAATTAGATTAGCTACACTTGTAATGTTTAATGAAATATTTTTGTAAACATTTATTTTTAAAGGCGTTGAAGCTGTTTTCAGCACTGAACAAGTACATGATACTGAAACGTTTGTGGAAAAACATCTCACGTGTTGCGTGTTAGACGAACAATTTGTTTGACTTATAAAAACACTTTGGGCTAAAATAGTGCAACATGCGATGTCTAAAACACCGCCTACACAAAACAAAAATACACAAAGAACAGTTCCATGCTTCGTACGAGCCTCGGCCTTGAAATGGAACTAAAACTGAAAGTATTTAATATGCATGGCAATTAGCATAGAGGGGTCAAGAGGTCAGGTACGTGGGGACATTTTACGTGGCTAATACAGGGTGACGAAAGGAATTAAATTTAATGAAATTCGCGTTGGTAAAATATTTTAATTAATTTCTTACTTAAACTACAGGCTAGGAGTTTTAAATGAAAACTTTTTTCGGTGACCCTGTTACATTCTGACGTCTAGAAATATCTTTCAGTTTGCGTCATGAGAGATTTGAGTTTAAATGTAGGTTAAATTAAATGTTGTTCGATTACATACAATAGTTGTATTTCTGTTGTAGGGTATGTTGTTGTGTTGTAACAGTTGTCTTAACTCTTGTGTTATTACTTAATTTATTGTAGGTCTACATCATTAAGTTCAAAATTTATTCAATGTTTTTTATCAGTTATTAAAAATGTTAATGTATAATTATTAATAAATCTTATGTGAGAGCGTCTGACACATTTTAAAACCCAATTTCAATTGAATTCGTTAAGTCAAAATTTTATTCATGAAACACTTTCATTCATGAAACTATATTCTTCATTCATGTTTTTTTGGGAAGAATAGACTGTTGTTAGAAGAACCCTAGAAAACACGAAATTATAAATTAGCGTTCAGATTCCCAGAGTAATTAAGAATCGTAGACAATTCTCTACTTGATTTTGGAAAACAAACTGTATTAATCAAACAGTTTGAAAATAAACAGACAAAAACAAAACCATATTAAAGAGACCTTTCACGACATGATTTTTACCAGAACCTCCTATGAAATTAGTCGAATTTTATTTATTTAACAGCAAAAGAAACCTAGACTTCGGTGACATACTATACATTTCTTGGATTGAGAGAAGTAAATCGACTTCTTGTCATTTCTTGGATTGAGAACATTATTACTAATATTTAAATTATTTAATATAATCGTCGTTACACTTGACGAAAGCTAAGTGATACTTGTCAGTAAATAGTATTGTCAATAGAAGATAAGAGCAAATATTACTGTAGTCAATACAAATCCTGTCTGAAACAGAAAGCATTTTTTATTATTTGTTTTAATGTTTTATATTAAAATAGATCTTATTAGACTAAGCACTAATTTTCCTTACATAATTCCTATAAGCACATATAGCTAAGGCTTGCCCATTCGCACTAGCTCGAAGGGTTTGGTCTTCATCAGTCTTCTCATCGTCTCCTGATTATCGAGCATTTGGAGACTTCTGAGTTCGGTTGGAGCTAAAGCCTCTCTTCGAGTTTTTGGGCCCACATCATTATTTCCTCTGAGATCTTTGAAATATTCAGATCTCGGTAAATATATTTATTTTTGATTTGCCAAGTGTATTTAAAGATATTCCTTAGTACCTTGTTGTGGAAAGTGTGAAGACTTTCTATATTCGATTCTTTTGCACATCCCATATTTGGCCTCCATATACCAAAAGGGTTTGAGAATCTGTCTATACATTGTCAAATTTTTCCTTAATGGCAACTTTCTTTTTTTATGCAAGAGCCAATAGTATTTACGATACTATATCAAGTTCCTTTCCTTTAATATCGTGTTCCCATCTGAGACTAGCATCTAGATTAATGTCTAAATACTTTGCATTAGTTTTATAAGGTATGGCGGCTCTATTATTATTTAGTTTCAGTGGATCTTTTACTACCTTATTTATAAAATTTATGTGAAACTTATCTTCTATTCATTTAGTTTTATTTTCCATTTATCACTCCATCCTAGTATCTTGGTCATTACTATCTGGACTCTGTCAGTAGAGCGTAGTCCAGTAGCTTATACACTTCGTGGCGGGTTGATAATGAAGTGTCTGCAAACGTTGCAATTGTCACTCATAATCCCCTTCCTGTTTTATCTTTAAGGCTCTGTATGTCAACTAGAATTTTAACAGTTATATAATTCCTTGTAAAACCTTTTACTTAATTTGTAGATCAGTTCATGCCACACCTTATCGAAGGCCTGACATACATAAACAAAATTAAACTATTCACATATATGATAATATATTTAGTCAATCAAATAGAAACATTTAGAGACATGAATGCTTATAATTAACAGAGATTAGCAAATTTACAAATAATAAATTCAAGATAGTATTGTTGTCTTTGAAAAACGTTTACAAACTTATACTATTTTATTTTAAAATTCTCATATCTTAAATTGTGGTAGCTAATAAAGATGTATTTTAGAATTACAAAACTGTCTTCACTCATAGTGCTAATTGTAACTGTACTGTTTGGTTTCAGGAGGGCCAGGGAGCGGCAAGGTGACCCATTGCGACACTTTGATGCAGGACAGACGCGGCATCATTCATATTAACATGACGGATCTCCTGCAACAGTACACCGTTGGCAATGGTAATTATCATTGCTCGATTCTAGATAAATGGAAAGATTGAATAATTTTAAAATGTATGCTTGTATAAATATAGTCGAAACTTCGGTTTTCTAATTTAAATCATTAAAAGGAAGCAAAATTCTGTTTTTCATTCTACCAACAAAGTTTTGATTTGTCAAGGACATTTTAAGGAAAGAGCAGATTTATTTTTTTAAAATTAAGAAATAAAATGTAACAAAAATATTTTCCTGTATATGGTTTTTTCTGTAAAGTATACATTTTCAAAATGACGCTAGAAACTTTCATAAGCTTGTAGTTCGTTTATCAAGCTATCAATTTCTAATTAAATATATCAGTGGTAAATACAGAAGTGTTTTAAAGCAACAAGAGCTGATAGAATCACAAATCTATAAGAAACACGCACTTATTAGCCAACGCCCATCCTTGGCAGTTGAATCATTCGACATGACCAGTATAGACGGGCCTCTTCCACTGTGAGCAACAAAGTCAGCATCCATAACTTCACATCCACGTAGCTGGCAGCTGTCATTGTGAAGATGGGGACGGTAGTACTCTGGTTCGTGCAAGTACTAAGGTGGCAACATGTAATGATCGTGAAAGAAGAGGTTTATAGGTCCGATCGTCACAAAGCTCTGCCATCAGACAAGGCTGTCTTGCTATCCATGGATAGTTCCTTGTGTTGTTGGCCAAACCACTTATTAACTGAGTCTAGGTATTAGACGTCTTTTATTGAGGCAGATGTATTCCTTACTTGGCAAGCTGTCAACCACTTCTTTACCGAAAGTGTCAACACGGAATGGTATCCACTGTATGATGATATTACAGTTTTGGTTGAAGAGAGGATTTAGCTTGGCTTTGACAGCCATTGTCCTCATACAGTCTACCTTCAGTTGCTGGACAGATTCAATATTGTAGCTGGATAATCAGTGAGAACACAGCTTTCCCAGGCGTTGTAAATATATCTAGTTCCGTTCTATTAGCCAATATGGCTAAAATCTCTCCATCACACTTGTTTCTGGTTTTATCGCAGGTAGGCATCCTTGAAAGCTTTGGCAGAAGTTCTCAGCCCCGGTTTCGCCTAAGCTTGACAACGTAGGTCTGACCGTTTATGTATGGGGACCATCTTGCGCTAAGAAATATAGTGCTAGGTTTCTAAGTTCGGAGACTATCATTTCATGTTTCGGCAGGTTTTGGTGTTTCAACGCAGCATTGTATAAGGTTGTGATAACATTCCCGTGAGAGTTTGAACTGTCCTTCAGTGACGGTTATTATATTGTACTTATATTGCGAGCAAGCTACTTGCTATGTAGCCAGATGAGTGGTTTCAGTCGTCAATCTGTCTGAAGCTCGCCAGTGGATGTACCATTAAATAAGAACATACTACTTATACAGAATGGTTATTAGAAAAACTGCAGTAAGCATTAACGATGAAAATTATATGAGCTAGTATAGGAGACAATCTAGTAGTGACAGTTGGATATATAAGAAAACCAAACAAAGAACTGGTGGTAAAAGAAGAGTGCCCGTCCACAACGTTTCATAGAGGGATGCGTAAAATAGATGTAAATTGAAACTGAGCTATAATTAAGAGAAGGAAAACAACAAAACATGTAAGGAAGAAAATAAATTCTAATTTAAGTTTTTCCCTTGACGAAATAATAAATATTTTGACGGAACGTTTCAGTGGTAAATTTCCAAATCCATTGATAAATTCGGAAGATGTAATAGATGTCTAAAAATACTTTTTGGAGCCTTCTCCAACTTCCCATTGTGAATATATATAAGGTCTTAGGATTTAGTTCTCAGTATCTAAGGATCTAACTGTACTAGCGAAATGCACGTTAAAGTTGTATATTTTGTAGCAAGGGTCTATAATTGTTTATTTATTACAATTAGTCTACTGTTTTACTAATTTCTTTTAAATAATGATTTAAAAAAGAAAAAATGACTTTATTAAATTGAAGACTGTCATAAGTAATTGAAAGTGTATTTTACTAAAATAATAGGATGTAGAGTTAGGCGGAAAATATGGAGTTAGATGAATGTAGAGGTAGAAAAATATGGAGCTAAAACAATATAAAGATAGGAGTTTAATAGTTGAAGATTATAGTTTAACCAATATTATAAACTATTTAGAAAACAATAAAATATTTTAACGAATCTATTATTAAAATTGAATACTGGAAACAATTACTTCTCTTGTGAATGCCACTGAAGTCCTTACAATTCTTTCCAACATTTGCTAAACACTTAAAATTAATATGAAACGTTATTCTTACATTAAAGGTCCTAAAATTGAATGAGAAATAATAATTTAACCTTCCATTCAATCTGTTGTTTTACTTTCCCACTTGAACTAATAACAAACGTTCTAATATTAAAGTTTTACAAAGGCTATGCTAGTTGTATATAAAAGTACAGCTTATTGAAGCAAGTCATGCGCACATATACTTAGAATTACCGAATTTTATTTCTCTGAAAATATATTTTGTGGTTGCCAGGATCTAAATACAACACGTTTTGCTTTTATTCTATTAGGAAATATTTTTATAAGCCTAGTGTTTCCCCGTAAAACCGTTTGGTTAGTAATTTCTTGAGCACCGTGGACTAATTCTAATTCAATAAATAGAAACCCACTAACCACAAAATATACATGTTTTTATTTTACTAAACATTACTTTATGTACATTTCGAATACAAGAAACCATCTTCAGAAGTACTCTAAGTACTTCTTCAGTACTTCTGAAGATGATTACGATGTAATTGAAATGTACATAAAGTAATTTTTGGTGAAATAAAAGATTTTGTGGTTAGTGTGTTTTTATTAATTGAATTAGAAAGGTATTTGTTGAAAATTTTGGAGGAATTCATTAGAAACAAACTTGTTTGAATTTTTTTAATAAAAACGTAAGACATTTTTCTGGAGTGCACTAGTTTCAAAAATACATAACCTATTTTTAGTAATTAGAATATACCTATCTGAATTGAAAATATTTTTTCTGTAAAAGCTAAATATGTTTAAATTTATTTTCGTTCTGAAAGTGGTCTACTCCATAATGCGCTAGTAACTGATATAGTTACTTAAAATAACAGTTCTTTACGAATGTTTTTTAAATATATATTTGTATAACTTCTAAATACATTTTAATTGTAATATGCTGTTTCAGTGATTCTAGACTGCTTTTCTTTGCCATATTATGTGTCTTAGTGTACTATGTCGTTCAAACCAGAATAAGTTGTTTTTTGTACATATTTTTTGGTGTTTGGCAAGTGGATTTAGATACTGTGTTTAATAAAGGATTGTATGTATTCGTTTGATGCCAATGCTTAGTTTTAATATTAACTTTCACTCAAGTATACGATTGCATTTTATTAATATAAGGTTTTGTGTTCGCTGGTCGCAAAAAGTTATTTTCTTTAAAAACGTTATTCTGTTAATGCTCGTTCGTTTGGAGTAGAGAAAAGAAAGTTTAAATTTCAAATAAAGTTTTGTTTTCTTCGCAATTAAAACTTGCGCAATTCCAGATCTTTTGATCCAACACAAAACCATCTCTGTGATAATGTGAAATTGTTTATAATTAGTTGCATTAGCTTCCGTCGGATATTTACAGATACATTTACAGAATAAATGGCCGGCCATGAAATAGTTTTCGCCCAATCACTATTATTGCCCAAGGATGTCGCCTTGCACCTTCAATGAGAATCAATACAGCTCGTCCTTACCAGCCTCGCCTTGCCAAGGATTTTTGCACCGACAAGATAAAACTCCTAATACAGTGCTTAAACACGTTATGTCTAAAAGCCTCTCTATTCATTGATTTATCGTAAATTTGTCTAATAATTGATACTTTAAAACACACCTGCATGCGTTTATAACCATGTCTCTAAAACAATTTACATTGTACATTATAATTGATGGTACAGTTAAAAATATTTCAATTGACCCTTGTTTTCTTATAATAATAGAAAATTGAATTTTTTGTTTCTAAATATCATCAACTATTGATATTTTAAAGATGATTTTATAACTTCGGGTTTTAAACCTGTAAAAGATTATTCAATAATTTCAATTATTACACCTTTTTTGATATATTGACAAGCGTATTTGTGATCGTCTTAATTATATACACTATTTTTTCTGACGTAAATAATCGTAACACAACTTAGTACAAAAGTAAAAATATAGTTACCACTTTTACCAAGTGTTAAATATTTAATGTGCCTTTTTTAATTTCTCTATTTTTTTATTTAATTTCTCTTAAAATAAACAAATTTTTTTCCTACTTTCTATGTTTATCATGTAAAAATTCATAACATTGTAAATTAATTATTCCACTCCTCTATTCGCTTACACTCTTCTGATATATATCTTGTACAAATTTTCAATCCTAATAATAAAATACATTTTTATTTATCCAGTCTAGTTCAAATACATTTTATTTAACCTAAAGTGGATAACAATAGGTGTTAATACAGTTTTTTCAAATATTTATTCAGAAATTAAAATATAAAAGTTTAGGGTCTAGGTCGGATTGAACTGAGTAGCTTCATGTTCAAAGTTGAAGCTTTAGATCTGAGAAAAGTTTTCCGTAGGTAAAAATGAACTTTGTGGATAAAGATGTATATTAATTTTCCTTTTGCCCCCTCTGGTTTCCTTAAAAAATCTCCATTGTACAACCTTAAATTGTTGTCATGGTTACTACACAATATCATATATGCTATAGGATTGATAACGAATGAAAAGAATAAAACAAAGAAACTGGATTAACGGTATCGAGCATTGCTTCACATAGACACAATGCGAAAAAACGAAAAGAAACTACAACACAATGCAAACGACGAAAAAAGAAAACGTATAAATAGTAACAAAGAAAAATAATAGTCCAACATCATACATAGAAAGGGAAAATGGAAAGTTGCAGGGAAATTCACTTTCTATTTTGTCACTTAATATTGTCATTCTGACATACGTATGAAATAAAGTTTTTCTTTACGGATTCAGATAAGAATTTATAGTTTTTTCATGGCTTGTTTTTAATTATATATCAACAGGAACGATATCCACATAAATCAAAATCTGTTTTCGGATAATGATAATATTTTGGTAATTTTTTTAAAGTAATCAAATCTTTGATCCATGTCTGTTATTAAAATCAAGATTGTATTTTTTTTCTTGAAATATTTAAGGAATCGGTCTTAAATAATGATAAAATTTGCATTCAGCCAGATTGATATAAAAAAGACTAAACCTCATTTGAGAAGATATTAATTGTTATTATGTCATAAGAATATAAATTTTCTCATGTATATATATTTCGAAACCATTAGAACATGTAAGAAAACTGAAAAGTCTAATCTAGTTCTCTCAATTAAGGAGAGTCTTCATTTTTAGGCGTTAAAGATTTTATCATCTCCTCTTGCATCTCCAACACACTTCTTACAACTTTTCCCAAGTTTACGAAATATTTCGTAAGTCAAAGTTCGCCTAGATAGCTGCATATAGTCCTTTAAGGAATCAAGCAATAGTCTGTGTTTTAATGTTTTTTTATAATGAAATTTACTAATTTCCCTCCTACATTGGTAACATGATAGATTTTAAAGTTATTTTTGCACAAAGACTGTTGATGAATGATACAGTGTACGGGAGAAGTTTTAGGATTTGGATAGATTTGACCAATTTTGTCTTTTTAAAACAATTTGTAATCTGTTTTATGAGGCCTACATTTTGCCTAAACCACATTTTGTGACCCATCAGGTGTTCGATTCACCAAATCCTCCCTGAATATTGTAACCCAAACAATATTTTTTAACCTCACAGAACAGATTTTGTCTTTGTTTAAAAAAAATGAACTATCGCGAATCCATTGCTTTTTCTTCCATAGCTTAGGCGTTAAATAGCAAATATTGGCAAATTAATTTAGGCCATTGTAATTCATTTTGTGGCTGTGGCCGATCAGCCTCACTAAAATCGTTCTAACCCCACAAAATTTAAATACATTATTAATGTTTTAATTATTAGTACTGTAGTTAAAATGTTTTATTACTTTTAAATTACGATCAACAATTACACTCTATTAAACTCAACCAAAAAACATTTCGTGAATATGTAGAGGTCGAACTTGAAATAATTTTTATTTCCTTTTATTTGCAAAAACCAAACAAATTACCAGAGAAAGCTTTCGTTACGTTCGAAGAATGAGTCGAACAATGGTATCTCATTTAAGTATTGATGCATATATGAATTGATAGTTTGTTATAATATATATTATTATTGTGATTATTGAATTATGAATATGATACATCTCTAAAAATATAGTTGTAATTGTATGTAATAATTGTACCTAATTACATACAAGAACCGTCAATAGCGGTTTTGAATAAACGCTTGGCGATTGTTGTCCCATGTCAATGACTGTTATATTAAAGTGTCTATATAAATTTAAAAAACATTTTTGAGGTGAATACTTCATATCGCTGGGTATAGATAACCGT
The DNA here is from genome assembly GCA_036971475.1 of Prosapia bicincta. Taxonomy (NCBI): domain Eukaryota; kingdom Metazoa; phylum Arthropoda; class Insecta; order Hemiptera; family Cercopidae; genus Prosapia; species Prosapia bicincta. The sequence continues at coordinate 54,349,383 of JBAIZL010000001.1, read as the reverse complement.
ATGTTTTGCACGCTGAAGAAACTCTGTGAAGCGTGACGGAACGTCCTATTACATTTATACATTTTAAATGATACTATATGATTTCATGTAACAGCTGATTTTATGTAATAGGTTATGATGTAGCACAGCCGTTTCACATACAGATTATTATTTATTTACAATCTATTTAATAAATAGTTTTCAGCAGAAAATAAATATATTAATTTATTTTATTTTTGATAAAGTTCAATACAAATAATTCAATATAACGATAATAAGGTAATAATTGTTATTCTAATTTTTGAAAGGAAAACATTTTTAGGCCAATCTTATATTTTTTAAAGAACTTATTTCAATTGAATTTGTTAAAACAAAATTGTACTCAGTCAACGTATAATAAATGTCTATTGTTACCCCACATTATTTTATTATTAACTACAGTAAATAGTAGTATTTATTAAAAACATTCATCTAATAAAGATATAAAAATTTAATTATGGGGAATGTACTTTAAAAAGATTAATATTTATTGTACATAATAATAAAATAAAGGTACTATTGAGATCTCTAACGTGAATGTTAACCTGTGATAGCATGATATATTCCATTTTCAGTTAAAAATTTAAACTAAACC